>LZPO01067043.1:0-15460 GCA_001675575.1 Neotoma lepida
AGTGCTGGGATTAAAGGCGTGCACCACCACCGCCTGGCGAGGTATGGCTTTTTAACATTTTCTTGACGGTGCTTTAGACTGAATTAAGAGCCTTGTGTATGTTTAATACGTATTTTTTCACTGAGAGGTAACCACAACCCTGAAACAAAATTATTAGAATATTCCTTAAAATTGTATTATATTCTACTATGCAAAACTTCATTTTCTAATTTTACTAACTAGTGATTTTTATTCTTCGAAAAATTTATACATGGTTTATATAATGTACCTTGATTTCTTCAGATATTGGAAAAACAATACCACTGTCACCAGGAAATGGTATATTAAGAATTTCAAAGATTCTCAGTACATCTCATATTTGCAAACTAAGGAAGAAAGGTCAAAATTGTCCTGTTCATTTCCAAATGTTTCTGCAGTCTTCCACTTCTCTGTGGGCAGACCCTTATGAAGCTAAAATAGGAGCTTGGAGGAAAACCCCAGCAACACAGACTGTCTCACACACTTGTGATTAGTGTCAGGGCCATTTGTCTATCTTATCTCAGCGAATTCTGGGATCTACAAAACTATTTATAGGACTGAATTAACATTTGGAAATTTATGACACAAAGATGTACACACAGAAAGAACCTAGGAGCTTTTGCCTGGGGACTTGAGCATGGATTCAGAAAAACAACAACAAAAAACAAAAACAAAGCCCCAACAACAGAAACAAACAAACAAACAAACAAACAAACAAACAAAAAAACATCTCCATAGTATCTTTGCACTCCAGAGGTCCTCAGAAGCAGAGATCCCCGGAGTGTGCCTGGGAGGTAAGCAGAGAATTCCTTTTCAAAGCCCCAGGCGGAGCAACAGGAAGGAATGATAGGTTCAACACAACCTGGAGGCAGATTTGCATTCTGGCAGCAATGTTTAGGAGAACAAGAACTTCAGGTACTTAGGTTTTTGTTTGTCTTCATTCAACAAATGTCACTTGAGGACTACTGAGGGCCAGACGTGGTTCCAGGTTCTAGAGTTTCAAAGATGAATGAAACAGCATTTCTGGGCTCCTGGAAATTCTAGAGTTGGCAGAAAGCCTAAGGGCAGGGCTGGCCATGTGCTGTTTTAAACAGTTCATGGCTGTCTGCACTGACCCTATGTACCGGATCTGAACAGTGACTTTGAAGGGTAAGAAAGGGGAATAACGGCACATTAGTATGAATGGTTAAAACACACTAACCTGGATGTTTTCACAGACTTTGAGAATCTAGTCAACGAGAAGGAAGATGTTTCTTTGCTTGATAGTAAATGCTTTACTCAAAGCCTACTGTCCTTAAAATAGCAAGGTGGAAAATTAATTAATGCTTTATTTGGCTGGGTACTAATTATGCTGTAGATAAACAAATGAACTAAGAGACAGCATGAAACATGGTACAAATAATCATACAACTAGGCAGTTTCATATCTTGAATAATTTACTTTGAAACCATTATTCAGTACTCATTTTCAATCTGAAAATACATGAGGAAGCAGCTCACCTTTCTAAATGAACACAGATTTTCTCAGTTCCTGCTGTGAATCAGGAGCCTGGGGGAGACAGCACTGAAGAACTTGAGGACATTGCTTTAAATAAAGGAAGGACTGCATGACGACACCCTTTATAAAATGAGAAGCATCAAAAAAGATATTTCCCAAAATCTCATATTAGTATCAGTCACCATTTATAAATAAAAATAATACAAAATACCTTACAGATATGTATAGAAATATTATAATAAACTCATTATATTATATGATTAATATATTCTGGCAAAAAAGAAAATAAATATAAATATTTTTAAGGCACATTTTAGAGTATACCATAATTAAAGGTGAAATGAGAATTAGCATATTTTGTTGAAGAAATAAAACTGATGTGGCATGGTAGAACACGCCTTTAATACCAGCACTCTGGAGATAGAGGCAGATGGATCTCTGTGAATTCAAGACCAGTCTGTCTACATAGCAAATTCCAGGCCAACCTATCTCAAAACAAGCAGCCAACCAAACAAAAAAGAAATGAAACTGATAGAATACCAATGCTATAGAAAGAAGTAAACCCAAGAACTTCATTTTTCTTAACCTGTAGATGTTATCACACCCAGGTTCCATGTGTGCTAACCCTTCTCAATCTAGGAAGCTCCCAAATTCTAAAATTTTCCTCTTACTTTGTCTAAGTATTGATCATTCACAATCCTGAAAGCAGAGAGGACTCATCCACTGGAGACAATTTGAAAAGTCATTTTCTTTGGATGGAGTAGGGCTATGAACATTTCACCCTTCATATCCTGGGCACTGCTGCTATTGGGAAACAGTACGACACACCTGTTTTTATTTGGGGATTCAGTTTTCAATGCTGTGTTATAGTCAAGCTACAACGATGCAAGCTGACTTGAGTGTAGACTACAGTGAAAAAGTAAGACACCTATGCCCAGAGATCCCTTTCCTTTTCTATACAGCAAGATTTTCATTTTCCCAGATTCTCCTAATAACAAGATCATGGCTTGCCTCAGCTGCCCCCAAGGAAGTGATGTTCTCCCTCAAATGCTTTTTGTTTCAGGTAAAGCTGGAAAAACAATCAGCCATTTAAAAGGACCAGATACAAAGCCAGAACCTCTGCTGGATCAGGAAGGCTGAGCTTCCTGCTGGGTCCCAGGCCTTAAACACCTTCCTGACTGACCAGAAGCAACCATGCAAACCAACTCTCAGCAAGGTGTTAATGACTGATAGCCAGTGTATCGTGTTCCAGGCTCACTTACAAGCCAGTACAAAATGTTTAAAACAAAATGTTTAAAAAGCAGTAACTATAAAACAGAAGGGATGGAGCATTATTATGGAATATCAGAAATCTAAGCAGCTTGTAAAGTCTTTAGATCAGTGGTAACTTGCATCCCCCAAATCAAATCATCTTCATAGCATTTATTCCATCTATCACAAGGAATTTAAGCCTTACTAACCACTGGTAAATAATCTGCCTCAGATACACTTCCTTGTGACAATATCTGATACTATTATCTATGCGTCATGAAGTTCCCCAGAACTTACTATCCTAGTTAGTAGGATATGCTGCTATGAAACACCATGACCAAAAAGCAAGTTGGCCAGGGAAGGGTTTGTCTGGCTTACACTTCCACATTGCTGTTCATCACTGAAGGAAATCAGGACAGGAACTCAGACAGGACAGGAACCTAGAGGCAGAAGCTGATGTAGAGGCCATGGAACAGTGCTGCTAGCTGGCTTGCTCAGCATGCTTTCTTATAGAACACAGGACCACCAGCACAGGGGTGGCACCACCCATAGTGGGTTGACCCGTTCCTCATCAATCACTAACTAAGAAAATATTCTAGAGGCTTGCCTAGAGCCTGAACTTGTGAGGCATTTTCTCAGTTGAGGTTCCCTCCTTTCAAATGACTATAGCTCATGTCAAGTTGACATAAAACTGGCCAGCACACTTATTCCTGGTAGATGCCAATAAATATTTGTAAAGAGGACTGGGTCTAGGTTGAAAAATAAATCCACAAAAAAATCAACTCAATCTTAAAAAGATGAAGATCTAGAAAAAGTGCATAACAATGGATAGCTATCTATTGTTCAGCCACTATTTTATACCAGGTGCTACATTTCATTTAAAGCAATACTTAACATGCTACTCAAAGAAATCACAAAAGAAAAATTGTATTAAATAGCAGTAACATTGCTTCTATTGTGATAACAGACAATGCCTGGCACATGAGCACACCTGGCAGAGATGAGCTCAGTCAGTGCAAATACAAGTTTTCCCAAAGTCTGTCATCAACATGCAGAGCTAGGATCAAAGACATATTTCTTCAGGAGATTGGGCTGCAAGACTACATCCAACACAGACCTGACTGGTAAGGTTCCCACCCAACACCAAAACAAGGACAATAAAACCCTGTACCTTACACTACATAAGGATGTGCTAATTTAAGCAAAAGTCAAGAAGAGTATTTGTATAAAGATAAGAACATATAAACTACTAAGTACAATGTTGAGAAAACAATACAAACAAATAAACAAACAAAAAAACACACAAAAAGCTAAAATTCCCAAACTGGCAGATAATTACCATATCATTGTCTGATTTATGAGGATTTCACATATCCATCCTCAGAATATAAATTCTCAAAAGAGAAGAACGTATTGGTCATCAACAGAGTGCTTGTTATGCTAATTATCTTTCACTACTTATATAATGAACTATGAGGACTATTCTCTCCTACAGTTAGAAGACTAGAGACTTACTAGGATTTTATCACACTAAAGAACAAGATCGAGACCACAGAGTTGAGAACAGTGAGGCTCTGCCTCGGGTTAAACAGAGACAGAATGGGTTCAGGAGGCAGTGCACTGACTTGCAGAGGAGCTTTCTGAAACACCAGCCTTGCATCCACGAGTCGAACAGTTCTGTAATTGCTTTCTACTATAAATTAATCCTTTCATCAGAAGACAGCTTCCTTATGTCAACACTGTATTGGCTTAAATGTTTGCAAACAAGAAAAACAAGTCAGAAATAGTTTTACGTAAATTCCTATTTGCTTTTAGGAGTGATATACAAAATTAAATTTAAAAAGAGTTGGTAGGTTGGCTGAATCCACAGAATCACTGGACAGAGCCATTCCCAGACTTCACCTATAACAAAAGCAGCCAATGTATGGAAGGTACTTAATACCCATTCCCCAAATCCTAGTTATCTCTCATGGAGTTTACAAACACCCTGATGGTGTATGCATGAATTATTTTCCCCAAAGCACTACACATTTGCAAAGCAAATTACAAGGAGATTTTTCACATTTTCTCATCTGTCATGATCAATTGTCACTGCAGAAGGCAGCTTAATTTCTAACAGGACTCAGGGCTCTTTGCCATAATACAGCTCCTGCGAATCCTTCTTTGGCTGTAAAATAGCTGCCCATTTGNGACACTTAGTAGTAACACTTACTCAATTGCCAGCAAAAACAGATGAAAAGAAGCTATGCTTTCTCTGTTCTTTGTCTTTCTCTTTTCTCTCTCACCACTAAGACCTCAAGAGCCCAGGCATACAGCACAAGCCATAAAGGAAAGGACTCAGGTTTTAGGAAAATTCATAATACCCATGGTGGATGTTATCTGAGAAATAAGCCCCGATTGCATTAGCCACTAGAAGTTTGGGCTTTATTTTTATCACTGTTGGAAAGGCCCCAATTAACACACTGACTTTATTAGTCATATCTAGAGGCAAAGTGTCCTTGGCATCTAAATGGTGATGCCAATAAATGTGTCACATAATATATCAATTTTATTACTAATTTCTCCACTGTCTATCATGCTCTCCAGATACAGTCCTGTTCCGTGCCAGAACTAAGTATGCCAACATTCAGGATTTCTTGTTGTCAAGGCAATCATTTAAAAGGACTTTATACTCTACCACTATGGCAGATGACAACACTTACTGCAATTGTGCCTGACTTTCTATGTCTGCTATAAATTACATCTCTGTAAGTCCATGAAATTCAAGGATGTTTCCATGGGACACTTTTTCTTAAGATGTCAGCAAGACAATCCTCTTTCCAAACAGTAAGTCCCCTGTGAAAGGACTCATTATTTTGTAAGGAGAAAAAGAAAACATCAATTCCTAGTGCTAGTGCGAAGGTTTCTTTTGGACACACTTTACAATGTGCAGTAAACAGAGTCCCAGAACACGTTCTGCTTCCCAAGGCTCTCACTCAAACTAAGGTTGTGCTCTTGGTACCAACACACTTGCACGGTATAAATCCGCTGCAGCCAAGACAGTTTAATCATCCTCTGAAGCGGATGTTTAGCTTCTATGTTGCTCCTGTTTAAATTGTACCTTCTTAAAACTAAACCCATAGAAGGAATTAGGAATTTTTTTTAATCCAAAAGTGAACTGGGAAAGTGTGACATGAAGGTATGCTTCCTTCACTGTTCCCTGAAGAAGAATGACAATGAAATAGGCAAGGAGTACCGAGTCCCACAAAGTATTTTTCTTTATGCTTTGTTTGCTTTAAAAATATTCACAGCTTGTGGTGGACAGAATGCCCAGGTTTACTATCTTCATGCTTCACACAAAAATCTCTTTCCAGCTCAGCCTATGGTTGTTAAATACCAGTTTCCGTAGCTCATGTTTTTTGCTCATAAAATGTTTAGCACATTTTAATTTTATTATACTCATCAAATAAAATCAGAGTGCTAAAAAGAGTTTCAATGCTGACAGAACTTTTAATTTAAAACCATATGTGCACACATGCACATATGTGTGCATGCGTGTGTACACACACACACACACACACACACACACACACACACACTCTATAATTTGTGCTGAAACATCATGACCAAAAGCAATCTGGGGCAGAAAGGGTTTGCTTCACTTACACTTACTTCCTTGTTTCAGTTCATCATAGAAAGAAGTCAGGACAGGAACTCAAGCAGGGCTGAAATTGGGAGGCAGGAGCTGATGCAGAGGCCATGGATGGGAGCTGCTTACTGGCTTGCTCCTCATGGCTTGCTCAACCTTTGTTATAAAACCCAGAACCACCAGCCCAGGGGTGGCCACACCCACAATGGGCTGGGCCTTCTCCTATCAATCACTAATTAAGTAAATGCCCTTCAGACTTGCCTACTTGATCTTATGGAGACATTTTCTCAGTTGAGGCTTCCTCCCTTTCAGAGACTCCTACTTGTGTCAAGTTGGCATAAAACTAGCCAGGATAGAAAGTCAGTGACATGGGGTTTTCTCAGTAATTGATATCAAATGATTAATTCATTTTTTCTGGTGTCAAATTAGATCTACATGTATGTCTTACTCACTGCTTACTCTTCTAGCTGTTTATTTTCTGCCTGTTTCTGTCAACAGACCAAAGATCTGAGCAAAAACTTTATTGGAAATATTCTGATCTCTCTTATACATAATACACTGGAATGCACATAGAAAAGCAGACGTATTTTAAAAGAAACACAAACATACCATAGAACATTATCCCCAGAAATAATATCTATAATGTTTGGAGGGAGTAAAGTTCAGATGTCCATATTGATGAGGATGCCATCTCTCCACCTTATAACATTCCCCTGGTCCCTCCCAATAACTCCACTCTTCTCTGAATGGTGCCAAGAGACGCTCTCCAGTTAATGTCAATGGAGCTACTCCTAGAACAAATACTACACTCTGGCATTTTAAAGTATATAATAGTAACTGGCTGCTCAAACACCACGCTTAAGCTTGCCATGGTTTTTTTTTTACACACATCATGCAGTGACATTTGAGAGCCAGAATATTACAGTTTAAAATGTTAACTATATCTATCACTCCGTAGCTTAAAAACTTTAAAAACTGTTTAGAAAGGAGCCTTAAAATACTTTGAATTTTCCTATGAAGTCCTATATAGAGATCTAGCAAACTTCTTCTCACTTAAGCCATTGTTTAACTTTAAAAGTTAATCCAAAACCAGAATATTTCATTTTGGCTAATCTAAGAAACATTTATTTTAAGTCATAGGATACTCCATAAATACTATATTATGTGACAATCAACAATAGAAAAAAATAAAACTATTGCAACTTCATTGTATGATGCTCATAAGTTTTAAAAGTATTTTAATTTCTAAAATGCTAAAATGTGAAATAAAAAGTTTAACTTAGAATAAATGAAATAACATATCTGGAGAATATGCAAGATGTAATAAATGCATTATAGAAATATAATGCAATAATGGTAAAAGAAATACAAGAACAAAAGATTTTGCTTTATGATGTCCACTTATTGTTCCAAATTAAAATAAATTATTTATAAAATAATATAATTTTAAACATAGAAGGTGCATTTAGACATTCAGTGATTTTTACCAACTCCTATGCAAAGTTAGCCATTAAAACAGCACAGTAATGTATATGCTTACAAAATGGTAAACCTTAGGTACTGAGAATGTAGCTTGGTTAGTAGAGTGCTTGGAAGGGTGAAGTCCTGGGTTTGATCTCCAGCACGGTATAAAACCAGGTCAGGTAGTAGAGGCAGGAGGATCAGAAATTCAAAGTCATTCTCCAGGGCTACATAGTGCCAGAGGCAGCCAGATTGACATGAGGCTCTATTGTCTCCTGAATTTTACAACAAGGAATCTCTCCCTCTGCATTTGAGATGTCAGCTGCCCTCTCTTGCTGAGGAAACCATTGGGTTCCTCAGGAGAAAGGGGGTNAGAACTCAGTGAGATGTTCACCTCCAGTTCTCAAGAAAGCATTTGGATTTTAATAAGATTGGGGTATTTTTATCAAGCCACGGAGTAACAGGCAAATAAGGGTGTTCTGAAACATTCTTGGATTTTTATACATATGAAAGACATTTTCAAGAGGAATCTAAAATGGCATCTGTATCCATTGAGCCTAGTGATGTCACAAAGACTCTGCAGGATGAAGATCTTTGTTTGTCTACTGCAGCCCATGAAGAATTAGTCAAATTTATACTTGGGAGTTTTTAGCCAACTAGCCTCAGCTGACTGGTGTTTTCTTCAGAAGAGTTCAGCTGTGAACTACAGGTGGGTGTGGTGGGGAACATGAACTGACAGATCTGTGTGGGAAAGTGCACACTGTCTGTCAGACTATCATTACAGAATGGGAAAAAGTACTTTATAAAATAGGAAAATCTGACTCAAAAGGTGTATAGATTGAACAAAAAACTCAACCGAATGCTTTAAATTGTTCCTGTCACCTTAAAAGCTGTGTTCAGCTTATGATTCACCACCCCTTCCAACAGCCTGCTGTGATGAGGGAGCCAAAGCTATGTTTTCGTGTTGTCTGCAACACACAACAGGCTGGAGAGTACAACAGAAACCAGGGCCCATGTTTAGTGCCTTAGCTCTCTTGTCCACAGGGCTTTGGATACTTGTTTAAAAACTAACCAGGCACACCCACATTAGCACTCCAAAGAGAATTCAGTTCAATTTGCACAGATACAGTTATAAACCGGCATTGCTCTTCTGTCATTAGTTGGCACTCAAGACTGTAGACATGGGATTTATGCAGGAGTGGCTAGAAGAAAGGAGCAATAGCTTTGGTCCAGTTACTGTTATGTCCAGCCCAGCCTTCCAAAAGCAGCTATACTGTTAAACCATTGGCTAGGCAGGTCTGGAGCCCTTGGAANGGGGTCAGCTTACAGCTGTGCATCCATCAGAAGTGCAGGGATGGCATTTTAAGCTGTAAGTCTATGGTGTGAATCAAGAGGGCTGATAGTTCTGGGGAATTCCAACCTTTGGATTGCAGCAAATGAATCAGACCCAGAAATAATGCCCATAAAGCAATGATTTAAAATTAATTAGCAGCCTGGAAAGATGACTCAGTATCAAAGAGCACTGGCTGCTCTTGCAGAGGACTCAGGTTAAATTTTCAGTACCCACATGGCCACTCACAACCTTCTGTAACTCCAGTTCCAGGGGATATGATGCCACCTTCTTTGTGAGCACCAGGCACACAGGTAGTGCATATTCATTCATCCAGGCAAACACTCATACACATAAAATAAACTTTATGATTAATGAGTTGATTACAATAAAAGTCTTCATGATTCGCAGAGCCCTGGACCATGACAGGTCCAGATACCATCCACCATGTTACAAGCCCCTGAGATGACAAGTCGGTGCTGGTGAAGAATGGAGTGGTCCTGAAAAGAAATGCCAAGCCAGACTCCCCTGACTCTACTACTTGTCCTCTGTAAGAACTTGGTCAAGTCATTTAACCTTCTAGTTTCTTTATTTGTAAGATGTGTGTTTTCACATTACATACTTTATACAGTGGTGGTGAAAGTTAATGGAGTTAATACATATCAAGCATTTGAAACAGTGATTTATACATAGTGAACTTTATAGAAGTTATTATTGTTGTTAATTTATTTCTTTTGACTTTGACAAAATAATTATCTTAATCTAAGCCATTTTGATACTGGGGTAGAAATAAAAAACCCCCTTGAGCTGAGCTAAGAGGATATGAGATGAAGAAAGTATTACACAAAAACAAATGGAGAGTGATGTAAGTTCAAAATTGAATTTTCTTATTTGTAAAGGAATAGTACTAACATGCATCAACAAGCTAAAAATTCCACACCAGGAAGGAAATGATTCTACAAACAAGAGAAAAAGGACATAATTGCATGGAGTCTTGAGCAGTGGTTGGGATCCATAGCCTAAATGATGCCTGTGGGATTAGAAGAAACAGTGTCTGTTGGTCCTCACATCCTGGGAGGACAGTTCATACCAGCAGAAGTTGATGGTGGTAATATGGGGTAGCATATACCCAGATATGTTTATTTTCTCTATATTTGGAGATGTGATTGCTGGGGGAAAAGTTACTGGAGATTAGAGAAAAGAGTACAAAGAGTGAAAACATTGTCTCAGAGGAGGTGAATTTATTGGCTAAGAGTAGGATTGCCTGATGGTGTTGGTTATACATGTAAAATTAGCAATCATGCTTGCAGAGTCCAGTCAACATTACAAAAAAATATTCTTTTGAAATTAACCCTACAAGTATTCTATACCAACAAAATAATGAATTTTCCTATATTCTTTCCATATTAGACAATTCTACTTTAACATCATTCGTTTAAAATTAACTATTGAAATTATCTGTTGACTTAAGAGTTTGATTTTTTCTTTAATATATAGGGAGCTATACATTATTTATAGACATATCAGTATTAAATTAGAACACATATTTTCATGCTTCACCATGGGACTTACCAAAGATGATGGTTAGTAACTGTAGATCCAGGGCCATGTTCATGCTGACAACAAGTTTCAGTATACCAGTAAGTAAATGTTATAAATGATAATGTTATGTATCAACTTGAATGGCTGAGGATGTCCGAATCTATGGTCAAACACTTCTGCGTGTCTCTGTGATGTGTTTCCAAAAGAGGTCAGTGATTAAATAGAGGAAGTCTACCCTCAGTGCATTGAGGCACCATCCAACATGCCATGGACCAGAGAAGAATAAAAAGCAGAAGAAGATTTAATTCTTCCTCTGGAGCATGGGACATGAGAGCTCCTGGTCTTCAAGCTTTCAAATGTGGCGGCTTACCTCAGTGGGCTACCATGATCATGTGAGCCAGTCCCCAACATACAGATAGAAATCTATTTGGTTAGGATCTAGGAAGAACTCTAATACAGATGCCTGTTAGATTTAGTTTCTAAAATGCAATATTTGCTTGACTGTGTGAAAGATCATAATTCTGCATTTTAATATTTTGTCTCTTAAAAAAAGTCCCACAATATCTGCTCTTTCCATCATCTATTCATGAAGCACATAAAAGAAGGAAGAGTAGCATCCCAGCCCCTATAGGAAAGCAAAAGCATAACGCCTGTTTTTAACATATGCATCCTGTACAAGTTCCCATGATGACATGACCCCATTCTACTGGGTTTTGTGATTACTAAACTACTTAGTCAAACTATTCAATAATATAGTAGAAATGATAAAGTTTGTTACTTCTTAAATTATTTGCTGACTTTCATCTTTGTGAATCTTTTTATTTTGTTTTGTTAGAACTTAATAGGGCTTTCATCTGGGCATCAAAGATACCACTTTACCTAAAGCAGACTATAGTTAAACCATGAGACCATTTTTTGACTGTCCATCTACAGCAATAGCATCTCACTAGACTTTCATCCTTAAAGAACAAAACATCCTAAAAGGTCAATGCATTTCTCATCATTGAAATTACACACAGAGATAAAGCTAGGACACTGTGTTGGTGCCCCATTAGAGAATAAAAGGAGTCATCCCTTAGAGTTCTTTAAAACACGAGTGAGACCAAATTTGAATTCTATGCTTCTGTCTTTCCCTAGTGAACGGATTTGTGCTATAGTTATTGGACAGCACAGAAAACACAGAGATATAGGAATGAATAAGGAATTTCTTGTCCTAAATATATAATATATATATATATATGTATATATATATATATATATATTGGTTTTTTGAGACAGGGTTTCTCTGTGTAGCTTTGCACCTTTCCTGGAACTCACTCTGTAGTCCAGGCTGGCCTCGAACTCACAGAGATCCGCCTGCCTCTGCCTCCCAAGTGCTGGAATTAAAGGCATGTGCCACCACCGCCCGGCCCTAAATAATTTTTAACAGAGTTTACAAGGAAGAATTTACTGAATACAACTTAGCCCAAAACCACAAACAGGTATTATCTACCTCTAAAAAAATCATTGCTTTCAGGAGATTATAATTAAGTGCTCTCTCTCTCTCTCTCTCTCTCTCTCTCTCTCTCTCTCTCTCACACACACACACACACACACACACACACACACACACACACACACACACACTCATTATTTATGGCCGGGGACATGGAAGAATATATAATTTAAGATTAAAGCTATGCATTCAGCTTAGGTTGTAAAAACTAAAAGCTAATTACTCGGGAAGTCCAAGGCATAATAACATAATTACATAAAAGCAGATTAAACTTAAACAGTCTAAACATACAGTATGGAAACAGATTGAGTAGATAGTTTTGAATTTTCTCAAGGAATAGTATTAACTTGGTTGAAAGGTCAGTCGAAGGTTCAGTTTCTGAAGGCAAGAGGTATATCAGAAAAAGCTATTCCCACAGGTCATTATATATTATGCAGATGGGGAATAACATCCACCATTATTATGAGACTTATCATTGTATAAATCTCAGTCCTTGTTTCTGCCAGTTCAATAATTTATTTAATTAATAGGGTTCTTAATCAAACAAGTACATATTTGTGATGATCTAGATGAATCAAAAATTGGCTCGACTGAGCTCAACTGGGACAATTTTAACATGTAGACTATTATATTAAAGCCAGTGCAACAACTGATTACATTCTAACCATTCTATTGGCTAACTAACCTGAACTACCATCTGAGCAGCCAAAGCTTTGATCTTAACAGCACCTTTGCCAGCAACTGATAGCCCCAGTCTTCTTTTACACACCAGCTCAAATGTTGCCAGCTTTTAGCAAAGCCCTTTCTGACCAATTTAAGTAATCCCAAATCCCATAGAAGAGGACACTAGGAAGTCAGTTCTGCTGTGTTATGCAGGTATTCACTGATACCTGAATTTCTCCTTTGCTGATCATTTTCCTTGATAAAACGTAACCCATCAGTATAAGAACTGTGCTCCACTGTTTAGAATAGTTGTAGGATTTGAACTATTTGGTATATGGCAGATGCTTAATCAGTGTTCAGTGACAAATGAGTAACACTGCATGTCTATATACTATAATGTGCATATTATAGTAACACTACATATCAATATACTGCATGTCTATATACTACAATAACCAGAACTGCATTGAAATTAATATTCACAACTTATGTGTGAAAAATATGACTCAATGCATCAATTTTACAATGATTGAATTAATATATTAAGTGTCTAATTATCCAACTAGTAACACATCTTCAACTTCTTTCAGAATGTTCCAAGATTGCCAAACATCATGTGCAGTTCTATAAATACAGCAAACAATCTCTCCTTACCCATGGAGAATACAAATACAGTAAGTGTCTCTCCTTATCTGTGGAGAATACAGTCTAAACCCCTATGCTTCCTTAATCTACAGATAGTACCAAACTCTCTATACCACATTTTTTCTAAAATCCATTCCCAGCAAGAAGTTTAACTTATAAATTGGAAATAATAAGAGATAAAATAATTACTCATAAAACAGAATTATAACATAATAGAGTAATAAAAGTTATATGAATGGTGTTTTCTTTGCCTCAAAAACCTAATAGAGTGAATACACCTTTCCTGTGATGAAGTGAAATAATGCCCAAGTGATTAGCTGATGTGAAGTTTGATGTTTTCTGGTGCAACGTGTTAATGTTCACTAGGATATGTTTTCTGCTCATCTCTTCTACCCCAAAATTTAATTAATGCATTTCCACTATCACTAAGTGTTGTTATGTAGAATATTATTTTAAGATCTGTTACATTTGTTTATGCTGTGGAACATTTGCTTAATGATGCAAAGATGTGTTGCATTCTTCTATGTTGCATTTGTTTAACTCTGTGAAGCTCTGTTACTTTGCATGTCTAAAACACCTGATGGTCTAATAAAGAGCTGAATGGTCAATAGTAAGGCAGGAGAAAGGATAGGCAGGGCTGGTAGGCAGAGAGAATGAATAGAAGGAGAAATCTGGGAGGAAAGGAAGAAAGAGCAAGAGAACAAGGATAGGAGGACATCAGGGGCCAGCCACCCAGCCACGCAGCCACCCAGCCAGCCACAGAGTAAGAATGAAAGTAAGATATACAGAAGAGAAAGTTTGTAAAAGCCCAGAGACAAAAGGTAGATGGGATAATTTAAGTTAAGAAAAGCCATCAAGAAACAAGCCAAGCTAAGGCTGGGCATTTATAATTAAGAATAAGCCTCCATGTGTGATTTATTTGTGAGCTTGGCAGTGGACCCCCAAAAGAGCAAAGAGCCAAAAGAATAGAAGAGAAAAAAAAAACAACAACTAAGCACTTATTCTACACTATGATGAAAACTTTTGCAGCTTGAAGAAAAATAAAAAAAATGAGCAGTTACTTAGTTTATTTTATCCACCACTTAACAAGAGATTCATTCTTAGTGTAGACTCTAACAACGTGGGCATATGATTCTTAAATTTCCAGTTAAGCTATAAACTTTTATCCCATCACTTAAGTACTTTACAACTTCTCCTTGGCATATCTGAATTTCTAGCTCAACTATGTGGTGATATTTTATTTATGCACCCCAATAAAGCTTATCTGGAGATCAGAGGAAAAAACCAGCCACTATATTAAACATACAAGTCAGGCAATGGTAGCACACGCCTCTAATTCTAGCATTTGGCAGGCAGAGATTCATCTGGATTTCTGTGAGTTCAAGGCCATACTGGGAACAGAGCCAGGCATGGTGGCACATGCCTTTAATTCCCAGCACTAGTTAACCATAGAGGTCTGGAGGTCTGTACAAACAGACAGGAAGTGATAGAGCTGGGCAGAAAGAGGAAAGTGATGTAGCTGGGCGGAGAGAGGAAGTAAGATGGCAGGGCACAGAAAGGTATATATAGTCATGAGTATTCAGGAAGTAGTTCTCTTGGGCTGAGAATTTCCTAGCAGTAAGAACTTGTGGCTGTGGCTTGTTCTATTCCTCCGATCTCTCAGTTTTCACCCCAATATTTGGCTCCAGGTTTTTTATTAATAAGACCATTTAGCAATTTGTGTTACACAACTACTCTTGTAATTTGGGGATATTTTAAAACTAAAACAATAGTAACTTGAGCACAAGCTGTCCATTGATGCCACTACAGTCAACTAGAAAACCTGGATGACAATTAAGTGACTAATGGGTGGGCAGTTGTCTTAGTGAGGGTTTCTATTGAAGTGAAGAGACACCATGATCACAGCAATTCTTTTCTTTATTTAAAAAAA
>LZPO01067044.1:0-11052 GCA_001675575.1 Neotoma lepida
AGATGACATAGACAACTTAAATATACCTATAACGAGGGGTGAGGTTGGAGCAGTGATAAAAAGCCTCCCATTGAAAGAAGTAATTACCTCGCTTTAGAGTTTATCTAGAAACAGAAGAAAAGTGTATAAAGGGGACATGTAGCTGGAAAGAAGCCCCCCAAAAAGATATTAACATCTCAATTAGAGGTACTGAGACTTGTCCTTATTGAGAGTTGAAAAATCTGGAACACATTTTGGAGTGTCCACTGAGGGTAATGAATCTACTTGTTTTACTATTTATTTGTCTTTTTTTCTGCAGTGATGGGAACTGAATCCCAAGCTGTGTGTAGCTAGGCGAATACTCTACCACTGAGACACCTCCCCAGTCCATCTGCTACACTTCTGACCTTCTGTGGTTTAGCTGCTCGTGGCACATTAGCTCCCTGATACACCCTGTGCCACATGCAGCATGATGCCAGAAAAAAGACTCAGAAGTGAGGTAGCTTCAGAACATAAAAGAATTGATTCTCACCAAGCTGCAGGGGATGTGAAAAATGGACCATGAACTACAATGAGGACAGAACTCAGTTCAGGGGTGCAGTGGATTAAAATTTCTGGCATTCCTTCACTGTTAGTTTAGCATTTCCTAAATAGCAGAAGCAGTTTCTTCTGATTTTTCTTCATATGCCCAGAGTAATATCTCATTTACTATATTAAATATCTCATATCTGACATGGGTTTCTTCTTTCCTGACCACACTAGCTGATAGTGGCAGCGTGGGAATAAAGATATGGGGATATTCAAGAAATATTTAAAACCCAGAAAAGTTGCCTAGGTCAATTATTTAAATAGAAGGATTAAAGGAAAAATCTATAATAATCAACTAAAATAAGATATACAGAAAAAGAGACATGAGCTGAGGAAATGATGACACACAACCTATAATCCTAGCACTTGGGAATCAAAAGCAGGAGGGAGGATCAGGAGCTCAAGGCCATGTTAACAGGTATATTTGGGGCTGGAGAAATGACTCTGCATGTAAGAGTGTTTGCTGCTCAAACCTGTGGACCTGAGTTCAAATCTCCAGCACCAATGTAAAATACCAGGGTGGCCTGTACTCCCAACTTATGTAGAAGGTGGAGACAGAGGATAACTGGGGTTTGCACCAGCTTAGCTCCAAAGTTCAGTGAGAGACCCTATCTCAAGGGAATTGCAGAGTAATACAGCACACACCTGACATCTTCCTCTGCCTTGTGTGCATGCACCCACACACACAGGCACACACAGGCACACACACACAAACACACACAGGGGAAAAAGTAGATTTGTACTAATTGGAGAAGGGCACACAGAAAGAAATCATTCTTTTTCAGATATGTAGAGTTTGATGAGATGCTAGCCCACCTAGATAATTACTAGACTCATGAAATAGTTGGACAGAATTGTGAGTCTGCATTTGAGCCAGTGGCCTGGATTTAAAAGTCATCTGAGGTCCAGTAAAGTTGGAGCTCATTGAGATTTCTAAGGAAGACTATTTAAAATGAGATTAGATATAAACGCTGAAGGTACAAGTAGAGAGAAGCTGGAGAGGAACCCGAGAAACTGCCAGGAGGAATGGTAATTAAAGTAAACAGACAGTCCTGAAGAACTCAAAAAGAACACTCAGAAACTGACAACAATGTCAAATAGAACAGATTTGTTGAGAAACATGGGGTCCCAAATTATCTTCTGAATCCAACAGTAATGAGATCATTAGCAACTGAAGGAAAAGCACTCTTGGAGAGCAGTTTGGACAAGGCTTTGCTGAAGCAGGTTGACTACTGGAGAATCACTGCTACAGAAGACAGCCAGGGAGGCACCTAGAAAATTACACAAATTCTAATGTCTGTATTATGAGTTGTATAAAATTTTCATATGTACATTATGTTTATTCAATTTAATTAAAGCACTATAAATACAAATGTCTGGTGACTTTCAGATTTATTAAGTATCTGAAAAAAACTAGTAGTTTGTTTTGGTTTGGTTTGGTTTTTTGGTCTGTGTCTTAGGGTTTCTATTGCTGTAAAGAGATGCCATGACCATGGTAACTCTTGTAAGAAAAACATTTAATTGGGATGGCTTACAGTTCAGAGGTTTATCTATTGTCATCACAGGACACCGCAGTATGAAGGCAGACATAGTACTGGAGAAGGAGCTGAGAGTCCTGTATCTTGATCCACAGGCAACAGGAAATGAACTGAGACATTGGGTGTGGCTTGAGCATATATGAGACCTCAAAGCTCACTTCCACAGTAAAACACTTCCTCCAACAAGGCCACACCTATTCCCACAAAGCCACACCTCCTAATAGTGTCACACCCTATGAGCTTATAGGGGCAATTACATTCAAACTTACCACAGTCTGGTTTTGTATTTTTAATTTTCATTATTTTTTTATGTGTATGAGTGTTTTGTACATTTATGTCTATGTACCATATGAATGCCTGGTGCCCACAGAGGCTAGAAAATGTGTTGGATCCTCTAGAACTGGAATTACAGATTGCAATGAGACTTCATGTAGACACTGGGAATTGAACCAGGGTCCTCTGAAGGGGCAATCAGTGTTCTTAACCACTGAACCATCTCTCCAGCCCATCAGTGGTTTTTAAGGACTTTGTTATTGTGGTGGTTTGAATGAAAACGGCCCCCATAGGTTCATAAGGAGTGGCACTATTAGGAGATGTGGCCTCATTGAGTAGGTGTGGCCTTGTTGGAGGAAATGTGTCACTGGTGGTGGGTTTTGAGGTTTCAGATGTTCAAGCCAGGCCCAATTTCACTCTCTCTTCATGTTGTCTTCAGATCCGGATGTAGAACTCTCAGCTAAGTCTCCAGCACCATGCCTGCCAGCATGCTGCCATGCCTACTGCCATGATGAAAATGAAATAAACCTCTAAACTGTAAGCCACTCCCCAATTAAATGTTTTCCTTTATAAGAAGTGCTGTGGGCTGGAGAGATGGCTCAGCAGTTAAGATCACTGGCTGTTCTTCTAGAGGTACTGAGTTCAATTCCCAGCAACCACGTGGTGGCTCACAATCATCTGTACTGAGATCTGGCGCCCTCTTCTGTATACATAATAAATAAATCTTAAAAAAAAAAAAAGAGTTGCTGTGGTCATAGTGTCTCTTCAGAGCAATAGAAACCTTAAGACAGCTATTTATACCAAAAACGGATTGCTTTATTTTGATATACTAGTTTAGGTCTGGGTAATCATGCTGCATATGAAACTTTCCCCCATATAATAATATCCGATAAAAGTTTCTGCTCCCTGTATACTCCAGACATTTAGCTGCTATGGTGCTTCTGTACTGAGAGTAATAAAGCTTTTAATATGCTAGCACTGCCCACCAGGCACTTGTGTTAATTGAGAATTTGTCAGTATGTTACTCCTGGCTGCACGTGGCTAAGTCACACTGGTATTAGTAGGATTACAGTAATGCAGCAAAATAAGGTTTTACAGCCTTTTATTTTTAACCTAACTCATGGCTCATGGCATACACTATTTCTTTAAAACGGGAATTTAGAAAATCCTTTGCTGGGCACAACAGTAGCAGCACTTCCCCCCCTAAATTAGCATTTACACTGCAGTCATTTCTAAACATCTCCACAGGCCTATCTCAACCAACCAGGTTCTCTGCCTAAGAGCTATACACAAGACACACTCCAGCAATACTTTTTCCAAACCACAGCTCGAGAACAATTAGAGATGTATTATATCAATATCATGGGTTGCATCAGTGTTTATAAAGGAAAGAAATGAGAAGAATTGGATGGCATAGAATGAAACGGGAAATACCAGAGTATATTGCATTTACCAAATATAAACATCACTTTATGACATTTAGGTTATTTTATGCTTAGCACATACAAGGAGTAATATGCATTTCAATTTATATTTGAAATTAAAATATTTGAAAGTTACTCTTCTTGAATATCTCATAGTGTAGTGGCGGCTGATAAGGGTCAGGTGGAGAAGGGTTTAGTAACAGACACAAAAAGAACATTTCAAACTAATAATACAAGTACCGTGATGAGGGGACTTAACCTCAGCTGCAGGAGCATAGGAATTTTTAAGAAAGAAATACCAGTTGTATGTTTAAGAGCAGATTATTCATTAAATAAAATTCTAAATATATTATCTGAAAATAATTTCTAGTAATCTTCCAGAAATATTCTATGCCTTACAAATTCTATAAAACAGTACACCTAATTATCAGTACTTCATAGTCTACGATGCCATGCCCTTTAATCCTATCAAAGTGTTATGTAATTTTTATCTAAAGATTTTGTTTAGACTTTGTATTTCTAGTTGCAAAATATGCCTTAAAAAAAAAAAGAATATGGGTCCAGCAAGATGGTGCGGGAGGATAAATGTACTTACCACCAAGTCGACAACCATAGATTCCCTGAACTTGACACTTCAGTACAATTCATCTGCCTCCCGTCTTCACTCCCTCTAGCCCAACCTTTTCTCTGCTGTCAAAGTATTGTTTTACAAATCAACAAAATGATATTCTCCCTCTGTGCCCATGAACTTTTTTTGGTCAACTTGACACAAACTAGAGTCATCTGGGAAGAAGGAACCTCAATTGAGAAAACACCTCCATCAAACTTACCTATAGGCAAGCCTGTGGGGCAATTTCTTGATTGACGATTGATGTGGGAGGGCCAAGCCCACTGTGGGCAGTGCCACTCTTGGACAGATGGTCCCGGGTTGTACAAAAAAGCAATCTGAGTAATCCATGGAACGCAAGCCAGTAAGCAGCACTTCTCTACCACCCTGCTTCAGTTCCTGTCCCGAGGTTCCTACTTTGAGTTCTTGCCCTGACTTCCTTTCGTGGAGGACTGCAAGCTGTAAACTAAAAGAAACCCTTTCCTCCCCAAATTGCTTTTGATCATAGTGTTTATCACAGCAATAGAAAACAAACTCAGACAGCCTCCATTTAAAATTATTGGTTACCCCCAGAGTTTAATGGCAACACCCTATTGCTGGAAACATCACAAATGGAGAAGATCAAGCTGGAAGCTTCATACCTGCTGGCTAGCTTTCATAGTACTTGCTACTAGGTGAGAAGAGACATTAAATCTACCCAGCTGTGAACCCTGTCAACTACAATGATTCACCTAGCAAGATATGTCCACTGGTGATATACTGGCATGAACGTTATTGGATTAACCAACCACTTTCTGAATTTATTTAAAACCTGTTCCACAAGACGAAATCCATGTCTGTTACTGTTACCTGGGCCAAAAATCTATGGCTGTCTAGGTCATAGGCCCTAGGGTATAACATAGTATTATTATTCTGCTAAATGTACATCGTAATAACCTGCCCCTTAAGTTCTTATCTTTATACCCATAAGTCAGTGAGTCTCTTAACTCTCCTCAGAAAGGCTTCTGCAATAGATGGCAATGAATACAGAGACACACAACTGGTCAACATACAAACAATAAGATACTGTGGAGTTCTAAATGTCTCTAAATGGGACATCTTTATCACACACCTACCCCATCCCTAACACTCAGGGTCATCTCTGAAGAGGGAGCAGAAACATTGTAAGAGCTAGAGAGAACAGAAATGTTGGTAACAAAACAATATTTTCTGGACAAGAGCATGAACTCACAGTGGCTGGGACTACATACATAAGACTTCCATAAAAACTAAGCCAGGAAAAAAAAGAGGAGAGATGGGAGTAAGTGCATGAAGCCTCACCCCTATCCAAAGAGCTATTGGAAATTGACAGCTGCTAGGGAAGGGAGAGTCAGTTTTCTTCAAGGATATGGGCCCTGGGAGCTGCCCACACTCCAATAGATGGCCCCATATCCATGCACATAGAGATAGCACTATAGGGACTCAGAGGGTTCTGTGGGAGTTTTTGTGTTTGTTTGTTGATTGGTTTTTGTTTGAGACAGGGTCTCTCTATGCAGTCCAGGAGTTCACTCTGTAAACCAGGTTGGCATTGAACTCACAGAGATCGGCCTGCCTCTGCCTCCCAAGTGCTGGGATTAAAGGTGTGCGCCACCACACTCAGCTTGTTAATTTTTTTTTTTTAAGATAGAGAAAGCATATGAAGTTGGGAGGGAAATGTGTGCAGGCATAAGGTGAGAACTTGGAGGAAAGGGGAAAGGGTATAGATTTGATCCAAACACATTACATGCATGCATGAATATTAAATAAAATAGTTTTTTAAGTAAATAAATTGTTTCTAATAAAGTAAGACCCTTAGTACACAAGACTCTTCCCATTTGTCCTTAAAGGCGCTGATCCTCTTTATCACCGTTATTGCTCCAGCCCACAGCTCTTTAGCACACTCACTCTAACATGCTCACTGCGGTTTCTACCTGCCTTCCAGCCACACCCCTCACTGTCCTCCCCCCTCATCTGAATACCACTTTCCTGCAATACTGAAGCATTTGTTGTGTACTGGAGAACACAATTCTCCCCAAAACTGAGACTTTTCACACACTAGTCCTTCACCTGCAGTTACAGTTTGCCTTTTACTGCTTACCCTGTTAGACTCAACAAAACACTGCCAGATGCTTTCATACTTATATTTTTTCTGAACATTTTGAAATATCCTTTTCCAAGATCCCCACTTATCAAGGCAAAATTCACTATTGCATCTTCTATATACTATTGCCCTATGCAGAGATATTATAATATTTATTAGTAGTATTTTATTAGTAATGTATCAATTATGTTATTACAATGCTGTTATAATTGTATATATGTTATCATTTTTTACTAACTATTAAACCTTCAAAGTTCAGAGTCCCACTCATCTTTGAATCCCAAGCATCTTATACAATCTGACATGTAGAAAGTGAATCTTTAAAATACATAGCATGAAGCAAAAACAAAAATATCGTTAAATGATTGTTAAACACTTCCTAACCTTACAACTTAAAAAACTAATCTAAAAAAGCTCGAGGATTTGGATGCGTAATCAGATCATGAAGCTGAAACGGTGAGTCTTAAAGAAGAACATTGCTGTCACATGTTTGTACACAATCAAAGCCCTACTGTTACTACTGTCTGTTGTTCTCACAATTCAGACACTTTGTCTGAATCCTTTCATACAGCAAACCGTATACTTTCCATCAGGCGGCCTCCTTTTCACAACATGGAGAAGCAGGAGCTGAAGGGGTAGATCAAAGAAAGGGTAATTAGGCAGGAGGTGAGCTTGTCTCAATTAACCTCTCTTTGGGACTTGGTTAACAGAACTCCAACCTTTTGTTCAGAATCGGTTTCTCACTGTAATTTCTAGCATTTGCTTTTTCTCTGAAAATCCAAACTGTTCATGTTAGTCATTTCTCATGAAAATAAGACTCTCTCTCCTCCACTAAACTTTGGTTACTTCTCCTTTATTAGCATTCTTCAAAAGTTTCCTGAAACTCTTTGATCACACATTCAAGGTCTTACTTACATTTTAAAGCACGGTTTAGACAGTGCAAGGACATGAATTCATTGAAGCGACAATCCTTTCATTTCTTCTCATCAATGTTAGGATTCAATTCTCTCAATTATATTTCTAATGTAATTTGAATAAATAAATCCCTATTATTTTCCAAAATGGGAGCACAATATGCATTTAGTATCTGGGATTTTTCCTAACATCTGTTAGCATTACCACAACTGCTCAAAACAATAGGCCTTTCCTTACTTCATTCTTATCTTCTTTTTTCTTGTCTCAAAATAGNTTTTAATAGCATTTTCAATTATTTGTAACAGCAATTCTAAAACTGAGTGCATTGTAAAGCTTAGTCTCTTGGCCAGGTGTCTGCAAGCCCACACCACTCTGTAGTAATTTCTTTCCTGCCTTCTAGTACAGACTCTGACATTGCCATCCAGCATCTTCTTTGTGTTGGTTCCTTCCACTGGGGCTCCCCACCCATTATCAGTGGAGTCCATTGCACATTTTGCTTTTACTATCAGTTGCCTAGTCACCCTCAACCACAGTTCCATTTACATCTCCAATCATTATTTCATGTCTCTTTTTTTTTTTTTTCAGAAGTTTTGGGGAATTTTCTAAAATCTGTATCTTTTTAATATGTTTAGCAAGCTACAGACATTTCACTCAAATTGAATGTCAGTTCCACATCATCAATCAATTCTTTCTGGCTTGGAATTAACCACAGAATTGCAATTCCCTTTAGTCTTTCTTGACCTTTTGAGAGATGAGATTGTGAGCAAAATGTGGCAAGAATCTATCAGAAAATCTGCTTGTACAAAATTTGATTTCTTGTAGCTGTGGAGACAACTGTGATGAGGAAAGGTATAACCCAAGTAACTTGAGGATTAGGTTCATAGGTTTTTGGCTCCTGTTCTGATATTATTACTTGTATGACTTCAAGAAAATGATTTAACATCTCAGGTGTTCTTCATCTCAGATGCTTCTTCATTGTGAATTTAAGTAAAAAAATACTCCCTACAGTTTTATAAGGATCAAATGAAATGGTTATATTAATTTAATTAACATAGGGTAGGTAACAAATACTGTTACTGTAAAATATTTTGTTGACATTATTATCAATATTATCCTTCTAATAATATTTGGGAAGCATGATCTGATATTTAAAGGTAGAGGGGAAACTATTTAAAAACTAAAAGTACAAATTATTGAATATCGGTTACCTTTGCTAAACAGACTGCTGCTGGGAATGTCTGATAGTTTTTANNTGTTCTTTGGATCTCATTGTGTGTCTGTGTCTCTCAAGTCTTTAACCAGTAAAATGTCAGTCTTAAAAATTCTCTAACATTCAATACCTGCTTCTCAAAAAATAATTAGTAGTTTCAAAACAAAAATGAAAATTGACATTCAAGATCACTGAATCGTAACAGTATCAAAACACAAACCTGTGGCCAGGAGGCAAAAGTCAGTCCTTTAAAAAAATTTACATGTATTTATGGGGAGGGTGCTCATTGCCATGGCAGGGCATGTACCACGGCATGCATGTCAAGGTCGAAGGAGAAGTCAGGGAGTCAGTTCTCTCCTTCTACCATGTGAATTCCAGGGATCAAACTCAAAGCAACAGACTTGACAGCAAGCACTGCTAGCTGCTAAGCCCTCTCACCAGCCTAAAAGCCAATCTTTGAGGAAACCAAAAATATAGTCAATATAAGCTATGACACTTGTGACAGAGTAATCAGAAGAAGGGGGAAAGCAAGAAGCAGCTAATTGCCTGATTCTTCCTGAACCTCCAATGCATTCCTTCTGCAGTATAATGTTATAGCAGTCCTCAGTCAAACAGTGGAGTTTATTTTCACAGCCCCTAAAGCTTTGGACAACTAACATGAGGAACCATTTTGGAGTGTAAGCTTGATGAATTCTGTGCACCTATCCACCGTCTCCTGGGATTCTGTTGTTACCACAAGAATAAGTCAGAATAGACCAGTGGATGACACTGAATATTTATATAAAGTCAAGGTCAAGCTAGACCCACCAATCCCCAGCAGCTCTACCTGCAGAGCACAAATCCCTGAATAAGCATTAAACGGAACAGGTCAGAATATCCAAACATTTATTAGCAAAACTTAAGCACACTGAGGTTTTGTGTTTTCTCTTTCACAGCATAATTGTGATGACAGATAACACCGAAATTCAGAAATTCTCCAGTTGAAATACAGCCATGTCAGCAGGTCACTGAGACCATTGGCCAGCTCTTCTGCATGGCCTTGTAACAATCTTTGGAATCATGTAATTTGGCTTTACTCTCATCTAATCCCACAGTAGGAGATCAGATAGAAATGCAGAATGGAGGAAATTAGACATTAATGTCTAGAGAGAAAAAAAATTGAGCTGTGGCTGCATCTCTAAGAAACTGAGGCCCTAGAAAAGTTATTGCTCTGGAACGGGTTGTCCCCAAATCTTACTAAAGAATTAAAGTACTGAGGCTTAATGTGGTGGCATCACACCTGCCATCCCAGCACTTGGCAGAGAAGAAGCAGAAAAAGCATGTGTTTAAGGCTAGCTTGAATGACACAGTGAAATAAAGCAAAAGAAAATAAAAAGTACTGGGGAAGTTTTTTCTTGGTTTGGGGTGTTTTGTTTTGTTTTTAATGTAAACTCCCAAATCAGTGGTAGTGAGCTATTAAAACTTTCTTGAGAGCCAGGCAGCAGTGGTGCCACACCTTTAATCCCAGCACTTGGGAGGCAAAAGCAGGTAGATCTCTGTAAATTTGCAGCCAGCCTGGTCTACAGAGTGAGTTCCAGGACAACCAGGGCTACAAATTTGAGAAATTCTGTCTCGAAAAAATTAACAACAAAAAAAGTTATAAAGAGAAATCCTAAGAGTCAAACATTCTTGGGCTGGAGAGATGGCTCAGAATTTAAGAGCACTGGCTGCTCATCTAAAGGTCCTAAGTTCAATTCCCAGCAACCACAAGGTGGCTCACAACCATCTGTAATGGGATTTGATGCCCTCTTCTGGCCTGCAGATATGCATGCAGGCAGAACATTGTGTTACAAAATAGATAGATAGATAGATAGATAGATAGATAGATAGATAGATAGATAGACAGACAGACAGACAGATAGACAGACAGACAGACAGATAGATAGATGGAACTTTCTTATCTGTAACTTGGATGTCTCAAAGTCTCAGTTACACTATTCCTGTAACTTCAAAAGAACTTTCTTTGTGAGTAGCTTTTTCTTCAGTAAATTGTAAGAATAAATTTACTTAAGCAAATAAATTTACTTAAGGCATTAGCCCCTTAATAAAAACCTTCTCTAATTGTTAATTAAACACTCCCTGTTTAAAAAAAAAGGCCCCTGTGTTTTCTAAGTAATGTGATGTTTACACACAATAAATAGAGTCAAGTGTGATAAAGAGAATCTCAAGAGTTTCTGTCCCTGCTTGTCTGGGCACTTTCACCCGAGTCATTCTGGCAAACGCTAACCTGGGTGCTAATGTGAAAGCTTTGTGTAGACATAATTAATGTCCCAAAATGGTCAACCTTAAAATAGCATGTCCTCAGTGTCCCCATAGCCAGTTTGTCCAAACCCATAAGCCCTTTAAAGAAACTGCACTCT
>LZPO01067044.1:12492-27428 GCA_001675575.1 Neotoma lepida
AAAAAAAAAAAGAAAAGAAAAAAAAAACAAAACAAATCAGGCAATTGTTTATGGCTAAACTTTCTTTACAAAATTAAAGTTGTAAATAGTTGAAAAGCAAAAATGTATTACTGGCATGTACTTACTTCACCAGAAATTTGTTTTACAAAACATTGATACATAGCTGCATTTTCTTGGATATGTTGAAAAAGGAATTCTGGAAACTAGAGGGGTCGAGGACACCAGGAGAACATAGCCACAGAATCAACCAACCAGGACTCATAGGAGCTCACAGAGACTGAAGCAACAATCACAGAACCTTTATGGATCAGAGCTAGGTCCTCTGTATGTATGCTATAGTTGTGTAGCTTAGTGTTAGTGTTCTTGTGGGACTGGGGGCGGGGGGCATGTCTCGGACTCTTTTTCCTGCATTGGGACCCTTTTCCTTCTACTGGGTTGGCTTGTCCAGCCTTGATATGAGGGTTTGTGCCTAGTTTTATCGTAACTTGTTACGCTGTGTCCAGTTGATATCCCTAGGAGGCCTGCTCTTTTCTGAAGGGGAAGGGAGGAGGAATGGATCTGAGGGAGAGGGGAGGGGGGAGGCTGGGAGGAGTGGAGGGAGGGGAAACTCTGGTCAGAATGTAATATATGAGAGAATTAAAAAAATTAAAAAGAATTCTGGAAATGAAAGCCAAAGATAAAGTGTGTTATCCTAACTTTAAATTGAAAATATTTGTACCTACCTCCTGCTTCTCATCCTTCTCCCTCCCGCTGCAGCATCTGCCGCTGCTTTCTCTGGCCTAGAAGCTAAATTCCAAGTCTGATGCAACCATTTTGACATTGGCTGACAATACTATTGCCTGAGAAATAATGATGGTTCCTCACTGAAATTAGGTTTACTTTCACTCTGCAGACATCATGGAGTGAAAACTAATAGGACAGATGGAGAGGTGGCTGCACAGGTAAGAGCACTTGCTTCTTCCAGGGGACCTGAGTTCGGTTCCCAACACCTACATCAGGGTTGAGGGGCTCACAGCCACCTGTAACTCCATCTGACACCATCTTCAGACCATTGAAAACTCTTCTCTCTCTCTCTCTCTCTCTCTCTCTCTCTCTCTCTCTCTCTCTCTCTCACACACACACACACACACACACACACACACACACACACACCTCTGTCACACACATACACACACACACACACACACACACACACACAATTTTTTTTTAAAACAAATGTGACAAAGAGCTTAATCATTGAGGTAAAACCAAAGTCCAAGTAAGCTGTATTCATTTTATGAAGTTAGTGGCTGAAACACATTTCTATTAAGATTCATCATTTTTATCTACACATATTTTCATATTCAGAAGTTAATGAAAATAATTGAGAAAGCTTAGTCTCTATGTGTGTATATACATACATACACATATGATACATATATTTACTTTTACTAGAAGATGTGTAAAGCAAGAGAATACAAAAAAAACCCTACAAACTATTAAAACAAAAGTGGTCTCTCTCTCTCACTTAGAAAGGAATTCTATAACATCCTGCAGATACCAAAAGAAAATTCTGAATTCTGCTTCTCAAAGTAGTGGTAGGTGTGGCTAAGCACAAGCACCACAGTCTCACCACTAGGGGGCACTGTGTGGCATCTGTACAGACCTCTGCTGGCAATTACAGTAGTGTGCAATTTTGCAAAAGAAAATCTTGTCACTTTAAAGAACTTTGGATTTTCTATTTTTAATGTGTTCTATTAGATCATTTGAGAAAGTAACAAAAACACCATTTAATTGCTTCTGGGGTTGTAAAATTCCCAGGGTATTTGAAATGATCCAACTTTAAAATAATTGTGACTGCTTTACTCAGTACTGAGGATGCACGTGAGCAGAAATTACCTGCTCTCTCAGCAGGCAGAGCATCTAAAATGAAATTTGTAGAGAACATAAAACTGATGAGTGTGATATGCACACCAGAGTCTGAACTTCCAGACGTAGTAAAATCCACATTGCTTGACTTAATTATATAAGCAAAAAAAAATTAGTATTGCAAATGCACACAAAGATTTTTAAAAGAGTAAATGAATAGACAGAGAATCATAGATCTTGTCACCAGGAGAGAAGAAATGTGTTGGCGCTGCTGGCTTAAACCCATAACCTCAATGTGACACCTGGTGGTTATTGAGAAGACAAATGACAGCAGCACGCTGCGTAGTGACAACCTCCAGTCTACAGAGTACGTGACATGCAGATGCCCTGAATGGAGATATGCTGTTCAAAGTACTAATTGTGAAAACGTGTGAGATCTCACTGGTGATGCTCCATATTGACCGTGTGCTGAGGCGGTGTTGTTAAAGATGTAATAGTTAAGATACATTAATGCTGCTTCTATATTTTTTCTCCTATGTGGTAACTGAAAATTCCAAAGTTTCCTCTAAGATTCGCATTCACGGCTTGCTTTACATATCTGAAGAATGATGCTGTGAAGGCATCGAAGATTTAAATATCTTAAAGATAACATTTCTCAGCTCACTTCTCAAGACAGGAGAAACATTCATAGTTTAATAACTATGTGGTGAGCAGATTTTTAAACATTTTATTATATTTAGTTGGGGTGCACATGTGTGGAGGTCAGAGGACAACTTTAATCAGTTCTTTTCCTCCACCCNGTGGGTCCCAAAGATGGAACTCAAGTCATCAGGTTTACAGCAAGTGCATTTCCCCCCTGAGCCATTTTTCTGGCCCAGATTTTTAAATAACTCTAAGTGAACTGTTCATTGCCTTTGTATGATTTCTTCCCTATGTATTCAAAGGACCTGTGAATAAATATCATTTATTTCACTTGGGTTATATTACATAGCAAGAGTGAAGGGATTTGACAGATACAATTAAGGTCTCTAAGAAATTGACTTGAGTTCATTAAAAGAAAGATTATGTTGGATGGGGCCAGACTCCATCAGATAAGCTTTAAAAGACACTCAACATAACAACACTCTTCTACGGGCCCAAAGAAGCTAACAACTATGTTGTGGAGAAAGCCATATGGCAAAGAGCGCCAAGCATCAGTCCTTCAACTCTAAGACACCAAATCTGCCAAATAACCAGTGAGCCTGAAAGTGGTCAGCTTCACATGAGGCTGCAGCTCTGCAGAGTGGCTTCTTTGCTGTGAGAGCTGAGCAGGACCAGCTGAGCTGTGGCTAGACACCAACCCACACACCCCGAGCAACCCGTGTTCTTTCTAACTGTAATATTTACTTGAATGATTTGTTACAGAGAAGAAAAATCAATAATGTGGTGATATATTATGTACCCCAATAAAGCTTAGCTGGGGATCAGGGGACAGAGCCAGCCACTAAATTAGACATAGAGGTCAGGCAGTGGTGGCACACACACATTTAATCCTACCACTCGGGAGGCAGAGATCCATCTGGATCTCTGTGAGTTCAAGGCCACACTGGGCTACATGAGAGAAACAGAACCAGGCAGTGGTGACACATGCCTTTAATCCCAGGAAATAAAATGGCAGGACATAGAAAGTTATATAAGGCATGAGGACACAGGAACTCGCTCTCTTGAGGCTGAGGATTTCAGAGAGGTAAGCTAATGGCTGGCTGTTCTGCTTCTCTGATCTTTCAGCTTTCACCCCAATATCTGACTCTGGGTTTTTAATTATAAGACCTTTTAAGATTCGTGTTACAAAATAACATGCCTTTCAGTTGGCTTTTTTTACTTTTTGTATTAGAACATTACTAACATTCACTGAAATTTCATTTTCCTTGTTCATCTAAGCATATTCATCCTAAGATGTCAAAATCCTCAATAAAAGCAAACACTTTGAGAGTAATACTTTCCCGTTACTTTATTATAACATGTACCTTTTATAACATACACAATAGAAGCAAATAAGCACAGTGTAGTTATATAACACTAAGTATAAACCTCTCAATGGAGCTGTAATTTTAATAGCCCAAGCATAGCTCTTGGAAACTGAAAGCTGTGATGTAACTTCTTCATCCTGACTGAAATTCTTAAAGCCTCAATAGACTTAGTCTGCTCACCCTAAATGTCAAAACAAAACTGAATGGGGGAAGTGCTGAACCCAAAGACCTTCTGTCTACTAAGTATGCTCCCTATCACCAAGTTACACCCTCAGCCCAGACATCAATAGTAAGTGACAAATGGTTACCAGAGTAAGGAAAGCAGGACAATTTTGTGAATTACCTCCACTAATTTTACCATCTATAGAGAAAAGCTATAGGCATGTCTGCTCAAAAAGTTCCCACGTGCACAGGATTGGATCTACATAGGTATACAAAGAAAAAGAAAGCCAACCACCACCATCCCTTTGTTTTCCACTTGACTCCCTCCCGGAAATTGGATTTGAGTTACTCCTAAATTTCTCTTATTTACATTCATGTATGGTTGTAACACAGGTGGATACTGTGCTGGCTAGTCTTATGACAACTTGACACAAACTAGAGGCGCCTGAAAGGAGGGAACCTCAATTGAGAAGAGGCCTCCATAAGATCTGGCTGTCAGGCATTCTCTTAATTAGTGATTGATGGGGGAGGGCCCTGGTCTGGTGGTCCTAGAGTCTGTAAGAAAGCAGGCTGAGGAAGTCCTGGGGAGCAAGTTAGCAGCACCCCTCCCTCACGTCTGCATCTGCTCTAGACTCCAGGATCATGTCCTGTTTGAGTTCCTGTCCTGACTTCCTTCAGTGATGAACAGTGCTGTGGAAGTGTAAACTGAATAAATCCTTTTCTTCCTAACTTTCTTTGGTCATGGTGTTTCTTCACAGCTACAGTAACCCTGTCATCTTGCTGGAGGAAGTAGTCTCTGCAGGTGAGCCTTGAGAGTTTAAAGTCTCTTGCCACTCCCAGTTCACACAGTCTACCTCATGCATGCAGGTCAAGATGTGGGCCCTCACTTCCTGTTCCTGATGCCATGCCTTCTCACCGTACTGCACTCTTATTCTTCTGTAACCATAAGCCCGAATAAACTTGTTCTTCAGTCAGTCACACTGATCATGGTGTTTTATCACAGCAACAAAACAGTAACTGTGATAACTGTACGGGTGTTTCACCTGTTCATCTGTTTGTTGTATGAGTACAGCCTGGTACTCGCCAGAGCCAGAAAAGGGTGTCAGGGCCTCTGACTGGAACTGATGTTACCAACTGCTGTGAGTGGCCTGTGGATGTTGGGAAGCAAACTCCAGTCCTTTGGAAGAGCAGACAGTACTCTTAACCCCTGAGCTGTCTCTCTAGCCTCCAACCCAGCTCCTCCTTGTGTGTCTGAGTATATTTGTTAAGTGGGTTTTTTGTTTGTTTGTTTGTTTGTTTGTTTGCTTTTTTTTTTGCTGTCCTTGTATTTTAATGTCTGATTCTTGGAAGGGAGCTTTTTTCTTAAATAACTTTTTCTTAAATCAACACATTTTCTAACTACTTACTGCAAGTCCTGTTTTTACATTCTATTACATTTCCAGTCATCTGAAGGTCCTGTTAGTTGTTTTTGGCACTGCCATTGGAAACTTCTGTTGGAGAATTCCCAACACTGGGTACCAGCTGCTTCAGTCCTGGGTTTGCCACTCCACCTTACTCAATTTCACATCCTTCATCTCTAGAAAACAATAAAAATAAGATGAAACAACACAAATACACTAGCTCTGCTTACTTAAAACTTCACTGCGCTTAACCAAAGCACTTAAAACAAATGTATGCTACAACCAACAGTAACATGCATTATTCCGTTGCAATGAGTTGGGAGCTGAGTTAGCTGAACTGCAGCTACATTGCCATCAAGTGCTGAGTGGGAAAGAGGAGGAGAGAAGAGGAGGCATAGTTCTCAGTTTCAACTAATCTTTATGAAGTTGCTAAACTCTGACTTGCTTGTAGATGAATGTGGTATTGTACATTGTACAAGAAGAAGACAGATGAAGTGAAAGGAAGATATAGGCCCTGAGAAGCAGGAGATTAAAGCCCTGCTGTTTTTTAACCTGAAAGTCATTAATGTCCTTGAGGTGTTTTGGTTAGCTTCACTTCGTGTTACTGGTGCTATTTATTTTGAGTGTAATTACAGTGTAAAAAGGTTTATCTTCAAGTGAACATCTTGTGACTCCTGTATCTATGAGTTTTTAATCTCTGTGTGAGCTGAGCTACTCTCTAAGTCTGTCTCAGCCAAGTTTACTGGAATTCCAGTTTATTTGGGAAAAACTTAAGAAGCGTCCATTTTAAACTAAAGGGCATCCTAGTCCTGATTCATAATGCCAAATCAACACAGTCAGCCAAGCCTAGGTTAATTCTTAGCTTGGAACCAAGCTCATTTCTATTGATTAAACTTGTGTTTTTGCCTTATTGGGAAGAGCAAAAGATCCTTGGGAATACTATGGAGAGAAAGGCATCATAAATGCCCTATTTATGCCCCTTAGTAATACAATTAATTCTTATAATTTCTCTTTCCAACTTCACACCAAAGGATAACATGACTGCTTTTATGTAAGAATTATTCTTCCAGATTGGCAGAAGTCTTTTTCAAATACAAAAAATTGTCAATGTTAAAAAATTGTTAGTGTTTTTAGACATATTAGAAAATAAGAGAAAGTGGAGTAGATAAGATATGTTACACATGAAAAGTCACCACAAACTTCTATAAAATCAGAGAATTAAAAAGTAGGGAGGATTATTTATAAGAATTAATGTTTATAAAGACTATTAATTTAAAAAAAGGGTCCTATTGATTCCTTATGGGATTTTGTTAGCCTTTATGTTTTTCTTAACAGCAATAGCAGATAGGTAATTTTATATATAAAAGACAATAAAGAAACAAAACATGTTTTCTACAGAAGGAGGAATTCTGCCTCAAGACTATCAATTCTTAGCTGAGATTTTGTTTTGTTTTGTTTGCTGGGGAGGCGGGCTCAATTTTTCATATTTTTGTTTTATAATTTCATACATGCATACAATGTGTTCTTATTAAAGCCAACACCCCATTCTCCCCCCCCCAATTCATTTCCTAGTCTCCAATACTTTCCTCTCCCAACTTCATGCTCTTTTTTTAAAGCCCACTAAGTCCACTTAGTGCTTGCAGTGTGCTCATACATACTGGGTATAGGGCCATCCACCAGAGCGTGGGTTTTTTCAATGATGGAACAACTGGTAAGCTGTCCATGCTCTGGTAAATAACCTTTCATTCCTATTCCTGTAAGCAACTCTAATTAAACTCATTAGACCACAAAAATGGACATGAAAGTAGAAGTGGGACCAGCTGGGCAGAGGAAAGAGTCAATATGAGTGAGAGAAAGACAAAAAAGTGATGGACAAACGTGATCAGAAGACATTATACACAGGGATGAAAATGCCGCCAGTGAAACCCATTCTTACATAATTAATTTAAAATAAAAACTAATAGTGATGGCTGTTCTGTCAATATCCACTGTTTTCTAAAGGAAAACTTTTCTATCGTGTTTAACAGTGGCACCTAATCCATTTGAGGGTCTACAACTAATGTCATTAACTATATAGCTTATAAACAGCAGAAATTTATTTCTAACTTTGCTGGAGGCTGTGAAACACACAATCAAGGAGGGAGTAGAAGTAGCTGGTAAGAGCCAGCATTCTTATTCNTAATGAATTTTGAAGTAGCACAAATATTCAAATCATAACAAATATTACTAGATTCAATGCTTTGACTGTGTTGAGGTTCCTGTAGTATTACCCCCATTGCTTCCACTGTCCATGCAAATGTTACACATGTCAAGGGCCAATAATGTTGCAATTTATTATGAAAATGATTTTCATCTCAATTCCTTGGAAAGTTCCAGAGGACCTTCTCATGTCTGTCTCTTTTTGAGAACTGTTGGTATTACACGTGGATGCTGGAATATAGGGAGTTCGTGTATTTTAACTCTCATCCCTGGCAGAAATAGACAAACTGATCACTGAACAGCTACTTCTTTAAGTAAAAATTCCAGCCTTAAAAAAAAATCCTCCAGAATGAACAGGAAGCAAAATTCAAGTCTGTGTAAAACAGATTAAAAGAGAAAAACCAGCTGGAGGTCCTTCAAAAATAATGTAACAAGAAGGTGAGCATGGTGGCACATCTGTAATCCCCGCACTCAGCAGACTGAGGGAAGAGGACTGCCTGGAGTTGGAGGTCATTCTGAATTTCACAATTACCTCTTATCTCAAAGAAAGAGAGGGAGGGGGTGGGGAGAGGGAGGGAGGGAGACTAGAGTAGTAAATGTGGCAATAGAAAGGAATCATATCAATCCATTTCAGAAGTATTGGAAATGTCAATATGCCTTAGCTTTAGGAAAATATGGAAGAGACAGACAAAATTACAATTTCTCCAATCCAGGGAGAAGGAGAATCATCACTGAATAGGAAGAGAAAACAATGACACTAGGAATAATTTTACTGAGTTATCACTTTTTAAAGTACTTTTGTCTTTAGACTTTTTAGAGTTGTTTAAAAAATACAGATTTCTTTATCCATTAATGTCAATGTCAATGGACACCTAGGCTGGCTGCATCTCTACAGTGAACAGTGATGCCATAACATAGATGCTGGCTTAGACTGGGTGTGTGCCAGGGGTGGTATAGCTGGACCATACAGTAGTTCTATTTTTAGTTTTTGGAGGCACCCTCACTTTGATTTCCACAATGACCAAATTAATTTTCATTCCCACCAGCAGGGTTTCCTTCCTCCCAACTCTGTCTTCTCTAGCACTTTTGTTATTAGTCTTCTTCTATTTCTAGTTGTAAACCTAGCCATCAATGGCTGAGCCATCTCTCCAGCCCATTATTAGTCTTCTTAACGGTGGCCTTTCTGATTGGGATAAAGAGGAATCTCAAAGTAGTTTTAATTTGAATTTTCCTGGTGGCTAAGAATGTTGAACATTTCATATGTGTATTCACCATTTGCACTTCCATCTTTTAAGAAGGTCTCTTCAATCTCCTGGGTAGACTGGGGGGGTGAGGTGGGGATGGGAACATAAAGGATTGGGCTGAGGGGTGGATAGAAGAGGAGAGTAATGAAAGAGATGACTTGATGGAGGAGGGCATTTCCGGGACAGGTAGAAACCTGATGCAAAGGAAACTCCCAGGAGTCTACAAGGATGATCCCAACTAACACTCCTAGCAATAGAGAATGGGTAGTCTTAACTGGCCATCTCCTGTGATCAGATTGGTAACTACCCTAATTGTTATTAGAGAGCCTTCATCCAATAACTGATGGAAACAGATGCAGAGACCCACAGCCAAGCACTGAGCAGAGCCTGGGGAATCCTGTTGAGGAGTGGGAGAAAGGATTGTACGAGCCAGGGGGTTCAGGGTCATTACAGGGAAACCCACAGAAGCAACTGGCCTGCTCGTGGGAGCTCACAGACTATGGACCCATGACTAGGGAGCCTGCATGGGACCAGTCTAGGTGACAATTGTGTGGCTTGGTTTACTTGTGGGACTCCTAGCAATGAGAGGGACGTCTGTCCCTAACACTTTGGCTGACTTTTGGGAACCTGTTCCTAGTGCTAGGTTGCCTTGACTAGCCTTAATACAAGGAGAGGAGCTTCATCCTACCTCAACTTGATATGCCATGCTTTGTTCACACCCATGGGAGGCCTGCCCCTTTCTGAACAGAGGTGGAGGAGGGGTGGATTGGTGAGGGGACAGAAGGGAAATGGGGGTAGGGAATGGGAAGAGGGGGGAGGAGAAGCTTTGGTCGGGATGTAAAATAAGTGAAATTTTTTAATTAAAAAAACTAAAAGAAAATAAAGAATGTCTATTTTATTAGCCTACTTATTGATTAAATTGTTTGTGCTTCATGTATATCAGTTCTCTCTACTTTTATGTGAGTTCTAGGGATCAAATGCAGATCACCAAGAAAATACAAAGTGCTTTTACCTGCATTTGATCCCCAGAACCCACAAAGTTGTCTTCTACCTCCATATCTATGCTGTGGTATACATGTGCCTCCCCACACATACATACATCATATACATATACACATAGGAACACATACATCATACACACTTATAAGCATACACAGTAATAAATAACTAAGAAAGGAGTTGGAGATGTAGGTCAGTTCCTAAAATGTTTGCTTAGCATGCATTAAGCCTTGGGTTCATGGCATAATTTGGCCACATTCTTGGGGATTAGAAGGAGGGGGATCAAAGCTCAAGGTCATTTTTGGGTAGATAGCCAATAGAAGGCCAGTCTGGACTACAGGAGACTCTCTTAAATTATGTATAAATAAATAAAAGTTAAAAGTTTCACTTGCACAAATAAAAGCACACTCCCAGGAAGAAACTTCATAAACACTTGATGAAATTAAACCCAACCACCAATGAGATCTGTGTTACTTGATGACTTAAACACCTTAGCTTAGAAGCAAGAAGTGGGTCTTGCCTCTTCTAACAAATGATTCTGCACAATGAACGTAAATTACAGTTTTATTCTTGAACAATAAAGATCTTCACAAGTTTTTGTGATATAAGTGTATCTTCAAAACCATGTAAACTCATATTAGGAAAAGCATTCAAGCAACTATAGAATGGTTGGAGCAATCCAAGAAAGGCTTTCTCAACATGCTCACTAAAACTGCTTTTCATATTATAGCAGTTTAATTTTTTTTTCTATTTAACTGTCAAAGTGTCTGCTGGTTTTCAGCCTTGACACATGGCATTGATACATGAATTATACATTATATTCACACATAAATGTTAGGGAAACTTTCCTTGAAACTTTTACTGCGTTTGAAGGCTGTTTCATTTCTATAGGGAATGACTTGATTGATGCTGTAAAATGGGTTTTGCATTTATCTTCTTTGCTGTGAAGGTTTTCATATCTGTGTGTGCTACCTTTGCCTCAGAGTGTGAAAGGATAAGCATTTATTGAAGAATGTCATTTGTTGTATGCACTTTGGAGTCTCACATTTGACATTTGAATTAAATATATCCCAATTCTTCTTGTAAATGTATTATAGTTAGAAAACAATTTGTAGGGAAGTCCAATAATAAACGGGTTCAATGGGCCATTAATCTTCAGTACTAAATAGGAGTCAAAAGGCTGCACACAGTTAGGCTCTGGCATTCACATGGCACTCAATACTGAATCAACCTGCTTCTCCCCTCATCTTTCTGCAGGCCTCAGTGAAGCAATGGAAATTTTCTTCCATTGATAAAAAATGTTAGGTAACATGTTCCCTAAAAAAGAAAGAAAGAAAAGGAGCCAGGCGATGGTGTCACATACCTTTAATCCCAGTACTTGGGAGGCAGAGGCCACAGATCTTTGTGAGTTTGAGGCCAGCCTGATCTACAGAGCGAGTTCCAGGACAGCCAGAGATACACAGAGAAACTCTGTCTTGAAGAAAGCTAAATAAATAAATAAATAGAAGGGGAAATAAATGAATAATCCTTCATGCAGAAAATATAAGAATTAATATAATAAATATACACTTTTTTTTCTTATTTATTTTAGTGCCTGTGTGGATGTAGAGATGAGAGAACAACTTGTGGGAGTTGGTCTCGCCTCTCAGCATTTAGGTTCTCAGGCCTGAAACACAGATCATCAGGCTCATTGAAGCACCTTTACCCACTGAGCCATCTCGACACCCTAGTTGACACGATTGTTTTAGCGGTACTAGATAGTAGTTGAGCAGGACACGAAAGAAGGATGACATGAAGACAGATCAAGGACAGACTGAGTAGGAAGTGAGTTTGTAAGTTGTCTGCCTAGCCACTCTGCTCCTTATAATCAAATAACAAAGAAAGTGACATAAAGGGAGAGGAGGGAGATGTGAGGTAGGTAGAGGGGGAGAAAGAGGGAGTTTATATCCCAGGCCAGCAGTTCTCAACCTGTGGGTCATGACCCCTTTGGAGGTCAAACAACCCTTTCACAGGGGTGTCATTTCAGATATTTACATTATGATTTATAACAGTAGCAAAATTACAGTTATGAAGTAGCAACGAAAATAATTTTATGGTTGGGGGTCACCACAACATGAGGAACTATATTAAAGGATGGCAGTATTAGGAAGGTTGAGAACTACTATCCTAGGCTGTAATATTTTGTGGTTGGTTCTGTTTCTGGCAGTCTATTTTAAACTCATTTATTGGATGTAAACCAATTAATCCAGCCCAGTACTCAAGAGAAAGTACGTTAAGCTCCCCATCTTGAAGGCATCAATGAATGTATAGGTGTGTTTTATGCAAATACATCCTTCAGGTCCCTGCAGGTGTCACAGCAGGCAGGGAAATGATTCTCAAAGAGGTGAGAATGAAAACTAGGTTCAGCTCAACTTAGTCTGCCAGGCTGGATCAAACTTCTAGAAAGTTGGATGCCAGGAAGTTTACTAATTACATCAAACTGTAACTCAACAGTATATGTCATTTCTTCTAAGAAGATGGGTTCTAGGATAGGCTACCTATACTAGCTTAAGGGCCTAGGGAAGGCTCTGGCCTAGTCTTGGTCATACAGATAGTGTAGAGGTCATTTGGACTATTAGCCTGGTCCTGGCTATGGGAGCTTGGGGTAGCCTCGGGCCATTTAGATAATATAAGGGTCATTTAGACTATTAGGTATCTTCCATCCTGGTTGGGGAAGCTTGGGGGGACTCCTGGCTGTTCAAGTAATATAAGGGTCATTTAGATTACGAGCACCTTTGGTCCTGGTTATAAGAGTTTGATAAGGCCTGGCCCAACACATATCAAAAATCACCAAGGCTATTAATCACCTCTAACTCCCAGTCTTCTATAAAAGCAGCTTATATGTCCTTTCCTTTGAAATCCTGGACGCTTAACATTTCTGGCTCCCAGATCCGTGGGCACAGGACCTTCATGCTCCTAACATCATTCCATGTTCTATCCCTGTACGGTAGTCCTTTCTTGGCTCTTTCATTTCACCTTATTCAATCTCCTACCCTGAGTGACCTCAACTACTCCTGGAAGTTCTATTGACACCTACATAATAGATGGATCTAAAATTATCTTTACCCTAGCCTCTCTCTGTGCACCCATACTTAAATTTTCAACTGTGTATCAAGCCATCACAACCTATCCAAAACTAAATTTTTGTTTTCCTCTCCCTCCGTCTCCATTGCACTCCTTGCTCTAAATCGTCAACCCTGTTATCCAAACACAAACTTGCTCTCAATTCCTACCTGTCCTTTTTACCTCTCATAGACTTTGACATAGATTTATCCTGATTATTCACATGTCCTAAATAACTCAATTGAGTCCCTTATCTCAATCATTACTATCTGTACAGGCTGTCATTCATCTCCTACTCTACAGCAGTAGCATAAAAATTGATTTCACTGTCTAGTCTCTCACCATTCTAATTTATCCTTTGTCAGGTTTATCTTGGTTAAAATATGAATCTGAGCTCATATATCTCTATAAAAGCCTTGAATGGCTCACTAATAACTTCATTTTAAAGCCCAAGCTCTTTAAGGTCATATGTAAGACTCTTTAAAAAAATCTATCCTAATGTGTTTTAGGTGCATCTCCTATCAGTGCCTCAACATTTAACAAACCAGTCATTACCTGAAAATGCCATGTACTTTTACACAGACACACATATGCACATGCTATTTCCTCTGCCTGAAGACCCAATACTCTGCTCTGCTTAGAAATTGTTTCCATGGTTGGCAAAGTCCCTTTTCTGATAAACTAACTTGATGGGAATGTCTTTCTGAAAATGTGTTGCTATGATTGGTTGATAAATAAAGCTGTTTGGCCAATGGTGAGGCAGAATAAGGATAGGTGGGACATTCGAACTAGGGGGAGAAAAGAAGAAAGCAGAGCTGGGCTGACGCTATTCTGCCATCTAGAGAACAGCATGTAATGGCACACAGGTAAAGCCACATGGAACACGTGGTGACATAGATTTATAAAATGGGTTAAGATGTAAGAGCTAGCTAGTGAGAAGCCTGCCACGGCCATAGTTTAAAAATGATATAAGCCTCTGTGTGTTTACTTGGGTCTAAGCGGCCGTAGGAGCTGGGCAGGACCGGACAAATTTTCTTCTACACTAACTTCCCTGGGTGAAAATCATTTCACTTCCTGTACCCCACAATATTTTTCATACACTGATAGTATTTGTCTGACACCTGTATGTTGTGAATGCTTTTAGGACTGTTTCAATTTCAAATTTTCTTGGCCTTCTCATAAGATGAAAAATGACGGTGGAGATATGGAGGTACAGCTTCATGGTTACATGCCCATTGTGTTGTAGAATATTATTTAATATTGTGTTGCACTTGTTTATGCTATGGAACATTTGCTTAATGATGCAAAGATGTGTTGCATTCTTTTATGTTGCATTTGTTTAACTCTGTGAAGCTGTGTTACTGTGCCTTTCTAAAACACCTAATGGTCTAATAAAGCACTAAACAGTCAATAGCAAGGCAGGAAAAAGGATAGGAAGGGCTGGCAGGCAGAGAAAATAAATAGAAAGAGAAATCTGGGAGGAAAAGAAGGAGCTAGAGAACAAGGGGAGGAGGATGCTAGGGGCCAGCCACCGAGTCACACAGCCAGCCATGGAGTAAGAGTGAAAGTAAGATATACAGAAGAAAGAAAAGGAAAAAGCCCAGAGGCAAAAGGTAGACAGGATAATTTAAATAAAAGTTGGCAAGAAACAAGCCGAGCTAAGGGCATTTATAAGTAATAATAAGTCTCTCCATTTTTGGGAGCTGAGTGGCAGGCCTCCAAAAGAGCAAAGAGTAAAAAGAGTAAAAAACAACCAACAATATTTTGGTACCCAATGTGGGGCTGGCGTAAAAGAAAATCTAGTAACACTGTTGCTTTTCCAGAAGACCAGAGTGGTTCCCAGGACCACAGAGGGCAGTTCACAACCACCTATAGCTTTAGCCAGGGGGTGCAAAGTCCTCTTCTGGTCACTGTAGGCATACACACACTCATACACACACACACACACACACACACACACACACACACACACA
>LZPO01067044.1:34909-45968 GCA_001675575.1 Neotoma lepida
CCTTTAACTGATTAAAAGTATCCTAATAGAGTAACAGAATTAAGCCTGGTTTGGTTTGGTTTGTATTTTTTCTAAAACCCTAGCATGTCTTGATGAGTTCTATAAGGAGCTATGCAGTAGTGACATAAGCTTATATTTTGGCTCCTTAATCAAATTTCATGTAAAACAGCTCTCTATTGATTTTTGTAAGAAAAGAAAATTNTCTGCATTTTTCCCTCTTCTTCTTTTAAACTGTCTGGGACATCATGAATTCACTTGTGTAAATATGTGGTTTTTCCTGAAATGAATGTATCACCCAGTAGTTCAAGTTTTATTCTCCATTCACATATTGTCCCCAAACAGTATATAAGATTTGTTTTCTTATAGCCAAAATAATCCATTGAGATCAGCTTTGAGCAACAAAATGTCTGATCATAGACCAGATGGAGCCTGGAATCTCAGCTAAGGCACAAAGATTTCAAGTTTGAGGACAGCCTTGGCTACAATATAAAACCGTCTTAAAGAATAAAAGAAAGGGGCTGGAGAGGTGGCTCAGCCTTTAAGAGCACTGGCTGCTCTTCCAGAGGACCCAGGTTCAATTCCCAGCACCCAAATGGCAGCTCACAGCTGTCTATAAATCCAGTTCCAGAGGATCTGGTATTACAGACATGCATGCAGGTGCGTAAAAAGTAAATAAATCTTTTTAAAAAAAAAAAAAAGACAAAAGAAAAATAAGTATAATCATTGGCTTGGATTTGGGGTCTTTGGGTTTAGGGCAAGCAGATAAGGAATGTTTGCCCCCCTCCCCAAGCCATCAAGACATGTAGCACTGAAGAATAGTCAGCGTTGAGACCTATGCAGACAAGACCCAGGCTTGTAAGGAGGATGGAGAAGCTGTTGGTTGCTGGCAGCTAAATTAATCAGTTGCAAAGTGTCCATTTCATAAATAGACAACAAAATACATTAGGTTGTGTATTTGGAGACAAAACCAGAGTCAGTATAGTGTAAGCCTCTGCCTACCCTAGGGTCCCAAATAATAGAATCCAGAACCCACTTACCTTGGAACATGTCAACGATTGACTTTCTCCTGCTTTGTTTTTTCTTAAACAAACATTAAGGAGTGAGCTGGCCTGTAAAGGGAGCAGGATTGCTTAAGGGTCAGACGAGAAAAGAAGTCAGAGTTGCAAGTGAAGTCTGGAACTGGGTGTGTGGAGACTCAGGAAGCAGTCCTTTGCATTCTACTTCTGAATTCAGCTACTGAAACATAACCTCCNTTTTCTATACCTGACCTTTGAAACCTTAGACAGAGAGTATTTTCCTAGTTTGATTTTGTAGAGGCACTGAAACCTTTTCCTACCTTACACTTTCCCACTCCCAAATCCATCCCAGCTTGGTAAGAGCTTGTCCAGAGCTCAAGCAAAGGCTGCTTTATTGAAATAGTTGGCGTTGTAAACCATCCTAGTTTTCAGGTGTATCAGTGTTATTCCAGAATGTGCTGTTTAGAAGGCTCTTTGTAACTGGGGCTATAGCTCAGGTCAAGGCTTACCTAGTACACATGAAGCCCTGGGTTACTCTCTAGTACCACAGAAACTGGGCATGGTGGTATATTTCTGTAATTCTAGCAAGTAGATCAGAAGTTCAAGGTCATACTCAACTACATATCTAGTTTAAGGCTAGCCTAGGCTTTGTGTGTGTGTGTTGGGGGGGGTGCTTTTGGTAAACCATTCTCACCTATAACTTAACCAGGACTCTGAAAAACATAAGTTTTAGTGGTGGGAGGAGTAAGGGCTTAGATCAAATACATAATAGTTGACAGGTATTGAGCTAGACATGGGTTCTCAATATTTTGAAGACAAGAGAAAAACCATGTATAAGTGATACAAAGCTCCTTTATTTGTCTCAGATAAGTATTAGTACCGATTATACAGTTGAGTTAACAAGCACAAAGGTTAAATAACTTGACCAAGGTAAACTGAATTGGCAAGCAGGAAGCCAGGATTTAAACACAGAAAGCCAGGCCCCCAAGTCCTTGCTGTCAGCTGCTTTCTATAGTGCCTCACTGTTATAAATCTTTAATTCAGAAAGCTAAGATTAGACTCACTTTTCCTATGGCACAGTTATGTGGCTCAGTTTGACTCTAGATTATATTCTTAAACAGAACTTGGGAACGTGGCAAAGTTTCTACGCTTGTAGGAAGAGATAGCTTAGGTCTGTGAAGAAGATTGAATAGAATGTATATGTGTCTGTGTGTATGTATGCATTCAGAAATATACTTACTAAATTTTTTTCTCTAGGAAAAAAATTCTTGTCCAAAATAAATTAGAGCTTTCCAAGGTATTCATTAAACTGGTTGATTAAGTGCTACAGCAGTGCAGTTAAACCTGGATGCTTGCTGGGGTTTTTGTTGTTTTAACTTTTCAGGTCTGGAATTCTGTACCTCTCCTAGAAAACACTATTGGAAGTATGTTGTTCTCAAGCTGCCAGGTCCCTGTGGGGCCTTTTTTCTTTTTTCTTGCTTAAATATTTCTGTGTCAGTATATACTTTACTATCCAGTTTTATTATTCATGGTTTATTGCTTCTCTGTACTTGCATGTTCAGCAGAGCATTTATAGATGCGAATGCACTTTGGTCCTGATGTTTTACCTAGAGTCTCCTTTCTTACTCATGAGAGCTCATTACTGTAAAAAGAAGATAGTATGTTTCATACTTGGTTATGGCCCAGTATTAATCACTCCCATATGTCACATGACCCTTGGCCTTACCCTGGAATTGGCTAGAATATTAAGCTTTATACAAAAACAGGATACCATTTATAAAAAGCTTGATAAGAGACAATTTCAGCTTGTATGTGTTTCCTTTTTCATATGCATAAGCTATGGAATATGTATGTAGACCTTGGGGATATTAAATATGCTGGGTTATTAAAACACGAGGCAGACAATTTAAGTAAAGTAAAAGTAAAGCAAAGTTTAAGTACACTATAATAAATAAAGCAGTATTTGCCAATGAGAAGTAAACTTTTAGAGTCAAGACACCTTTGAGCTTTTTACTGTTAAAAACATTGAAAGACTATATTGAGTTTAAGATGCTGTAAAGAGTGTGTTGTGTTGCGTGGTTTCAGATAGTTCTTTCGATGGTGTTTGTTATTTCAAACTGAAGGCTTTTCAGAGAATCTTGAGTTCCATTTAAAATACTTTTTTGCCTTTTGTGAAACTATTCATAAGCAAGAGAATGAGAAGGAAAAATACAAATTCTGTTTTGAGATTTGGAGCCATCTATAGTGTTGAGCTTCTACATGTGAAGGTTGGCAGCTTACAACAGCAGGCACCGACTGAGTGCTCAATGTTGTGAAGAAGACTTCTGGAAAACTCAACACTAGGAGACATTATATAGTGCAGAAAGTCAGAGGCTGAAAACTGAATTAAAGATGTTAAAATAGCTAATAGTTAATACCCACTATAACAAACAGGTATATATATTCCTTAGAGAGATGGAGAGTGGTATGCTCTTTTCAAACACGGGGCACAGAGGCAATGGGGAAAGTGGTTAAAATGTGAGGCAGAAGCCGGGTATGATAGTACATGCTTATAATCTATAAATACTCATGAAACTGAGGCAAGAGAATTATGTCAGGGCTGTCCTGGGCTACATAGTAAGACCTACCCCCTGCCCCCAAAAAAGGGGAAATGGGCTTGAGAATGTCCAGGATCTGTGCAGTAAACCTGTTCTCTTTCTCTGCCTTATAGTCAGGCTTATGTCTCTCCTAGCCAGATCCTTGCAGAGAAATGAAATTATATATCAATGAAACAGTTCAGATGGCAGTGCCACCCGTTCATGTTAGGGCAGATTTTGCTGTGTTAGTTTCTTTGGGCTGCTGTAACAAATTACCCAAAACTATTACTAGATGGCTTGTTTTCTTACCATTCTGGTTGGGAAAAGTCTGAAATCCAAGTGTCAACACTGTCATGTCTCCTTTCTGAAGGCCATGGGGAAAAAATTCTCCTTGACATCTTCCTACTTTCTAATGTCATCCAGCAATCTTTGGTATTCCTTAACTTGTGTTTGTGTTAATCTCTGCTGTCTTCGCATTGTCTTCTCTCAGGGTAAGTTTGCAAATAAAGACACATTACAAGTTTTTAAAGTAAGTTTTCAAGGAATACCATTCATCTCATTACAGCCCCTAAAACCACGTGCACACATCCTTATATATCTGAAATCCCAGCCTGGCACTGGTTGTGCATGCCTTAATCACAGCCCTTGGGAGGCAGAGGCAGGCAGATCTCTGAGTTGGAGGTCAGCCTTGTCTACAAAACAAGCTCCAGGACAGCCAGGGCTGTTACTCAGAGAAACTCTGTCTCCAAAAAAACAAAAGACAAAACAAATATATCTGAAATCCTTTCTAAAGGCTTCTGTTCAGCATACTTATTAAATTGAGGTAGAAAGCCAAGGATCACCATAAGTGCTGACCAAAAAATGAGAACCTCCATAGTGGGAAGCTTCCAATGAACTAATAAAATCACGAACTTAACTAAAATACTGCTCTCCAGTTAAATTTGTGTTATTGTCCTAGTAACTAGTCCATTCTTGTACAACATTCCCCTATAAAATAAGTTCATCAATACCTCATTCAGCATAAGCTTACAAAAATGCATCCTGAGATCAATTGAGTTTTGAAAGTGCTGTGTATATCCCCTCTGCTAAAGGGATGCTAAGATATATTGTAATTTAAGACTTAAGAATCTAGGATTTGGTGTTCAACTCGGTAATAGAGGGATTACATCATATGCCCATTGTTCTGGGTTCTGCTACCAGCACTGGAAAAGAAGAAGAGTTAAGAATATTCTTCACATAGCACTTTCCTGAACTTGTCTGTAGAACTACTTGTACCAGTATAATAGCTCCATAGGTCCCAAGGAACTGATAATCTGAAACATACTGAAGAAGAAAACTGCGTAGTAAGATTTAATGGTGACAGTGACAGTTGTTGGTTTTAAATTGTAAATAGTCCTAGTCGATATTTTGAGCGATAAATGTGTTCATATTCATTGTACTGGCTAGTTTTTATGTCAGCTTGACACAGGCCAGAGTTATTTTGGAAGACCTCAATTGAGAAAGTGCTCTCACAAGATTGGCCTTATTTTCTTGATTAATGATTGATGTGGGAGGGTCCAACTCACTGTGGGCAGTGCCACCCTAGGCTGGTGATCCTGAGTGCTATAAGAAAGCAGGTTGAACAAGCTATGAGGAACAACCCAGTAGGCAGCACTCCTCCATGGCCTCCGCATCAGTTCCTGCCCCCCTCCCGAGATAATGGACTACAAGCTGTAAGATAAATCCTTTCCTCCCCAAGTTAGTTGCTTTTGGTCATAGTGTTTTATTACAGCAATAGAAACCCTTAACTAAAATAGTGATATATTGTCATTACCTGATGTTGTGATTTTTGTGGCATAGGAAATATATTTTCTGGGGTTAGAGAGATGGTTTAGCAGTTAAAGAGCACTGGATGCACTTCCAAATGATCTAGGTTGAATTCCCAACACCCACATGGCAGCCCACAGCCACTTACAACTCCAGTTCCAGGGCATCCAACACCCTTTTCTAGACTCCATGGACACTGTACACATGTGGCACACAGACATGCATGCAAGCAAAACGCATATACACATAAAATAAAAATAAAGACTTATTTTTCCTGGTAATAAATAAGTGGTTTTTACACATCATTGAAAAGATAGTAATATTTCTATGTTCTTTCTCATTTAGGACAAAACTTTCGGGCTAAAGAATAAGAAAGGCGCAAAGCAACAGAAGTTTATTAAGGCTGTTACTCATCAAGTGAAATTTGGTCAACAGAATCCACGTCAGGTAAATAATTTAAGTTGCTGTATTTTCTGATGGGTGTAATATAATATCCCATCTATCTCAGGTTACTTGGTATTGTAATTACATTGTGAAGTACTACCCTACTCTAAACTCCTTACATTTTAATCTTTCCTACATCTTCCACAGCAGCCCCTCTTGAACATTTCTCCCACCTATTTTGATAGAACTCATTTTTTTTCTAATGATAATTGCATACTATTCTACAGTACAATATTTTATTAGTAATAGTAATAGTATTTTATTTCATTGTTCAGACATGATCCCTTTGTTTCCATCTTCTTTGACACTTAGAATACTTCCNCAAGAAATATTCTTGTACACAGTGTCCTTAAATGTGCTTAAGCTTTTATTTCCCTTGTATAAATTATCTATAAACAGACTTTCTGTTTCTAGATTAAGGAAAATGAAATTATAATACTTTCTATATTTTATTTATTTCATTTTGTATATGTGAGGGCACATGCCACAGTGCTTGTCTGTAGGTCAGTGGGCAGCTTGTGAGAGTTAGTTCTCTCTTTCCACTGTAGATTCCAGTAACTGAACTGACTTTTTCAGGACTGGCAGCAAATGCTTTTACTCACTGAGCCATCTCTCTGATCTTGAACTTCTAATTTTAATAAGTTTGTCTCAACAGATTCTATGGACTAATTTCACATTTTCATTTCCTATATATACTAGATGCTAAGGTTTCTTAGTGTTTTCCCCAAAAATAAGTTTAAAATTGCATTTCATTGTGTTCCTCAGTGGTAGAGTGAGTCTTCTCATATGCTTGTTATTTTGCTCATCTGTGGCTCATCTGTCCTATCCAACTACTCAAAAATATTGGCTGCCTTTTTCTTACAAATTTGTAAGAAATACTTTTGTTAACATTGCAGATAATTTGTTTCATCTCTATTTTGCTGTACAATGATTTGTCTCACTTTCTGCTGGATTGTTATGCATAATTTTCTTAGTTTCATAGGTTTTGTTTTATTTATTTTCTGGTTGCTTCCTTTTTGCAGTCTGTACTTTGTCCTATATTTTATGTGTCTGTAAGATTGTTTTTAAAGTTGAATAGCTACTTGGTCCAGCATCATTTCACCACTGAATTGGAATATAACTACTGATATATTAGGATCTCTTTCTGGATTCTCTTTCTGTTCTGCTTATTTATTGTCTGTGTCATCATCACATTGATTTTTATTATAGTGAGTGACCTAGACATAGCTGTTAGCTACAGTGTGTCTCCTTTTTATTCTTGCTGCTTCTGAGACAGTTGTTCTTATATAAGAATTGGTAACTTGTTCAAAAATTTTAGCCTCTTTTTCTTCAGATTCTTTAGACCTTTCATCCCATAAAGTTTTACAAATACGATCTTTTTTTTTTCTATTTCCTTTTTTAATGTCTCTTTTCCTTAATTCTTGGCAATACTCTTTGGGACATAGAAAAGAAATTCTCAAGTTACATTTTTAACCACAGTTTTTTAGTCTGAGAATATCAGCATAATATATCTGTTAGATTACTAATCTCTATCTAAAACCCATTTCTCTTCATGTTGTCTCGAAATCATTGTCTCTTTCACTCTCGAATCACAGCTTTATTCTAGAGCCAAAAGATAATGTTCTTTTAAGGTGCTAACTTTACCTTGTTTAGTAAGAATGTCTTCAGACTGTTCGTTTTCTTTTTTAAAGAAAAGGTACATCATTGCTGGTGTATTTAGATCTAAAAGGATGGTCATGTTTGCACTGACTAGATATAGAGCTTTGAAAACTATTGTTCCCTCAGCAATACAGTGTGATGATTTAGATAGCCTGCATTGTATTAGATATTGTAAGTAGTACCCAAAGGGTCTTGAGCTACCATGGATTTGGGCATCTGGAAGAATCCTAGAATCACTGCCCAGAGGTACCAAAGGATAGCTGTATGCTTAGCCTTGGCGACAGGTAACTTGGGTTGAATCTTTTTTGTTACATGATTTTAAATTGTTCACAAATATTAGTTTTTATTGTACGGTGGAAGGGCACTTTTCCTTGTAGGATTCCCCTGGTGGTTAAAGAAGGCTCCTGTCCAATACTGTTTCCTCTTCCTCTGATCTAACTACTAGTTTGAGTAATTGTTTCAGACTTACTAGTCCTACTTAAGTAGTCCTACTTAAGTATGTCACTGCATTCAGTATTATATTTTTGGTACTTCTTTGGGTAGCTGGTCTAGCATTGAATGTAGAGTACCTAATTACCACATAGTACTTGGAAGCTGAGCGGCTATCCTGTCTGTAGACCTAGGCCTGAGGTTCTGCCCTGGGTTGTGTGCTGTGGAAGATGGCCCTGCTCTTAGTTATTTCCCAAACATCTCTCCCAGGAGGTGTGCACCACAGCTCCCAAAAACAGCTGTCAGGGCTTGTGAAGGCCCCTTCCTTGTTCGCATCTGCAGGGAGAATATGTTGTGCTGCCAGTTTACCTAAGAGCCTAAGGGAAGTGTGCTAGGGATACAGGGCAGAGCCTCTACTATACCGTTTCCTCCCTATAACTATCTACCCTCTAACGCATACAGACAGAGACTGAGCCTGAGGATCAGTCAGATGACGAGTAAATAGGGACTGACTGCACTGCGACTGCTAAGCTTTGTTCAGCAACTCTGTAAAAAGGAGCCTGAGCCTTTTCAATTTGAACCTCATAGGCCAGAAGATGTTTGTCAGCTAGGAAGACAACCACATTAATGATCTCTGTCTCCCTGCCTCAGCCTCCTAAGTACTAAGTGGCCTGTGCCACTAGGTCCCAATTGATTTCTAACTATAAATATTTCAAGTGGTTTATGGGCCTCCAGTATGGTCTTCGAGGTGCTGCATACGGGGTGAGCCTAGTTAGCAAAGACTACTGTTATTTAAAAGAAAGCAGAATGGTTTTTGTTGGTGTTTAAACACTTCCACTATTAGTTGAAGTCAGAACTTGTAGCATTAGTTCATTCTTCTCCCAGATTTGTTTTGTTTTTCCTTTTTGAACACATTTTCTTCTCAGTGATTTATTTTTCTTCCTGCTATTTCTTGAGTCTCTTTAACAGATTAGGTTCTGTTTTATCTCAGACTGGACCCTGTCTAGTTGCAGTGAAGTTGGTATCGTGGCCAGTGCAGCTGCCTTTAAACAGTTCGCCCTGATGCTCTGTAAGCATTTCATGCTCCTCTGTCCAAAACTGAGCTCATCTCCACCTCCTGCCCTGAAACCTGTTCCTCCTGTATTCCCTGTCTTTTTCAGCAGCGTTTATTGTGCATATGCTAATCCCCAGCTCGTCTTTCTCCTCTGTGTTATGGCCAGAGTTCTTTAGTTCTGCTTCCTAAAATGCTCTCTTTTCTTCTCATTCTTGTACTGATACCTATTTGAAACATTAGTGCCTTCCTACCTGCAGTTTCAGGAGACTCTTTGCCTTTATTCTTGGATTGCTAGTCTGTCCTCCAAGTCACCCTGTCTTCATAAAATGAAACCTGATCTGGTTACTTTAACCCACTAAGTTATAGGCTCACCTACAGATAAAATTCAACTTGTCATTGACGTTTCCCATATCTTGGTGTTCTCTGGTCCTTTGTCTTTACAGTGCAGGTTCTTTCTACATTCCTTTCTTGTTCATCAGAAGAGCTCCTCTATAAAGATACCAGCTCAATCTAATTTTCTAAGCATGTAGACATTCTTTGTTTTCAGAGTACTGTGTATATTGTATTATTCTATTATATACTCTGAGCTTCCTTAAATAAGCATCTTGTATCTTCTAATACAGGGTCTGAGGTATAAATGTTTTAGATGAATACACTAACCATATTAGGTTATATAATATAAAACATATATTAGAACTATTGATGTATTGTGTCTTCTGTTATCTCCTACACAAACGAAATTAGTGTTTGTCAATAAGGGCACTAGAGTTTGTGGTGGTTATTGACCATTCTTGTATCACTAAACATGTCAGGATATTTTCATCGCGTGTCAAAAAGCACTCATATTTCTAGAGTGTAGGTTGTTTTCATTGGAAAAAATAAATACTTAATTGAGAACTACTTGTTAAATGCCAGGATTAAGTGTTTAATATTTGCTGTTGCCATGAACTTTTTTTAACCATGAGCTTTGAATGTGTTTTAATTAGGCGTGGTGCCTAATGATAGGACAAAAACGAATTTGTTTACAAAGCTTATCAATTTTAATAGTTTAACCACAGTACCTAATGTAAGCCACTTAATGTAAAGACTGCATACATATAAATATGCAAATATCTTTGTTATGTTAGTAATTACTGTATAGTGAAAACAGTTTTGTAAGTAATCAAATTGACATTTTTGACTTGGAAATGTAGGTAGCACAAAGTGAAGCTGAAAAGAAATTGAAGAAAGATGACAAGAAGAAAGAACTACAAGAGCTAAATGAGTTGTTCAAACCTGTAGTTGCTGCACAAAAAATAAGTAAAGGTAAAATTTAAATGTCAGAAGTGCTATTTTTATCAAATATAATTTGTGTTTCAAACTTGACTTGTGGGGAGCTGGAGTGATGGCTCTTGTTCTTAGGGAAGACCTGGTCTCAATTCCTAGCACCCACAGCAGGTGGCTCACAGTCATTCATAACTCCAGCTCCAGGGTATCCAACGCCCTTGCCACCTCAGGCACCGGGTACATATGTGGTATACATACATGCGTGCAGGCCAGCAGTCACATATAAGATAAATACTTACAAAATTTTTTAAGTACTTTTAGTCCCAGCTCTTGGGAGGTAGAGGCAGGCAGATCTGTATGAGTTCAAGGCCAGCGAAGGTACATAGCAAGACCTTGTCTTAAAAAAATAAAAACAACTTGATTGTTTTCTGGAGTTTTGTTCTTTGTGTTTAGATGGGGGTGGTCTTTAGGAGCCCAGTCAAAGCTATGGTTTCATAAATTATAAGTCACATACATATTTGGGGCAATATTCTTCCATTCTTGTTTTTCTTTGCCTCCTGTCTCACTGACTCCACAACGAAGGAACTGTAGATCTATGTGTTTGGGTTTCCACTTCTGCCACTTACTTTTTTAAGAATAGAGAAGAAAAACAAAGAACTTTAAAGAAATATCTAACCAAACACCCCTAAATGATACTTTCTCTCACATCAGTAAATAGAAAATAGTAAGTTAAGCAGATTGTATCCCAGATACAAGCTACGCCTTATCATCTAGCAGCCTGTAAGAAAGATTGAGGGGCGGGGGGGGGG
>LZPO01067046.1:12385-26171 GCA_001675575.1 Neotoma lepida
TGTGTGTGTGTGTGAATTTGTTGGAATAACTTATAGGCTGTAGTCCAACAATGGCTATCTATGAATGGAAAGTCCAAGAATGTAGAGTTTCTCAGTCCCATGAGGCTAAGTGTCTCGGCTGGTCTTCTGTATATGCTGGAATCCTGAAGAAGTAGGCTTCAATGCCCAGTGAAGAAATGGGTGTGCTGACAAGGAGAGGCCAAGCAGGCAAAGAATGAACACACCCTTTCCTTTTTCCATTGTCCTTCCAGCAGAAGGTGTGACCCAAATTAAAGGNGTGCCTGTGCCTCAAGGTCTGGATTAAAGGCTTCTAGCCTCAAGATCCAGATCAAAGGCATGTTGTCTTCTTGCCTCAAGTTCTGGATCACAAGTGTGCCCTCCATTTCTGGATTGTAGTTCATTCCAGATATAGTGAAGTTGAAAACCAAAAGTAACATTACATTCCTGCTCAAAAATTTTCAAATTTTTGATCAGGGACATTTAAATATTGTTATCAACTGTTAGCCAAGGAGTGAGCTGACCCATCAGAGATTTGTGTCACTTTCTTAGTTCCTTTGTTCCNTTATAAGGAGAAAACAAATCTTACATATAACAATTATAACTTACTGCAGCCCAAGCAGTCTAAGNAAGATGATGACAAGAGAGTAGGGCTTTGGGTACCTCTGTCAGAGTTCTCCTAAGTATCGCATCTGCATAGTGTTGGGATTGCCCCAGCCAGACACAGATATCAGCATTTCTGTCNTNTTGCAGGGTATGGACACAACTTGGGGCCATTCAACTGCCATTCATCCATTGTCCTGATAGCCAACAGATGTGAAAGGTGAATGAACCTGCTGCCTTGTCCCCTGCCTCCTCCATTTGAGATAAAGACTCAGAATTTTCTCTCACCATATTTTCCCCAGAGAGGAGGAACTACAGTTCATCTAGACATCTTAGGTATGCTGCNACGTGGATTTTAGTCAGCAGAAATTTCTGCCNTGTTGACATCCATTATTACTACAGCTATTTAAAGATACTTTGTAATTGAGTCTCTNTATTTATTTCAATAGGGAGGGAGCTAGATCATCAAGCACATTAATTCTTCATTTTCTCTTCTCTTCCATTTCATAGAATAATTATAAAAATCTCATCCCTTGCCTCTTCTTTCATTTCTTTGAGTCATTTGAAAAATATCTCCTCTTGATGCAAAGGTTGTCATTCATTACCCATCTCAACACACCCCAGAAATGTTCTTCTATCTGTTAAATTGTGTTTAAAATAAAGCCAGTTTCCATTTGAATATTTCTCAGTATTTTCAATCCACCTCCATTTCCTTTTAGTTCAGATTTATATGTAGTGTTTTAGTATATTTCGGTATTTGCTAGTATGTGTGATAGAATATGGGAGCNTATATTTATGAGATTACAAATTATTATGCAGTNTGCAATTTTGATTAGCAAAGTACACCATGGTGTTGTTATGGATTAATAAAGGGGAAAATANATGGTATTACCCAAGAGAAATGAGAGGAAAATTTTAGTTCACAAAAATAATGGAAACAAATAGCTTCATTGTCCTATATGTTAAGCTGCAAAAATAATTATTGCTAACCTCACTGTATACTTGGCTCTTGAGAATACTTGAATAATGCTTCAGTATTTTTCTCTCAGAACATGTAATTCATAGCTGCCTAAACCACCTGCACCTCTCTCCATTAGCTTTACTGAATGCCTATTTATTCAAATCATTTATGTATATATTTGGCTGTGAATACAAATATATACATAAAGTAATATAAAAGTAATATTGTTGAGCTTGACTAAATACAGTCTGGTCTTAGTGAGTTAGACATGGGGTTAGGGATATTGCTGTGAGTTCAGCAGGACAGTAACTGAGTTATAAGATAATTATTCCTCTTCAATGACTCTCACCATGACAACTCAGTTCTGAAATTCAACTGTTATTCAGCTCAAATTATTGTCAAAGTTTAAAGCCTGGATTTTATTGACCTCCTTTTGATGTCTATGACATATAATCATCTGGGTATATGAAACCAGATTGTTAACAGCAAGAACAGCTCAAAAAAATTCTTACTGTATACACCTGGCCATTTCTTTTGTTAAGCCCGTGCGATGAGTCAGTCTCTGGGCTCTGCCATACACACACGTCCACTCTGGGGCAGAAATTGAACATGGCATTCCTATCTCCTTTGCTATCAAGCTGCAAGTTTTTTAGAGACCAAATCGTCTACTTTGTTTTATAGTCAACATAGGCTGTCTTGGGACTTAAATTTCAAACCTCGGCTCTACTGTTGTAAGATTTAGACAGCAAGAAGGGGGTGTTGGGGGAGGCAGGAGAAAGAGAATGAGGAGAAAGGAGGAAGAAGGAAAGGAGGAGGAGAGAATATAAGAGGGAGAGGAGGATGGAAAAGGAGAACAGGAAAAGAGAACTTACATGGAAGAAAGCATTGGATTTTAGTGCCAGTAACCACCGATAAATCCCCCTTGCCATTAGGTTGGAGAAGCAAATATTCTATTCATTCAACCCATTGTCTGATAGTGAGCCACCTATAGAAATAAAAGTAAGAACAGTATTGTTTTTAAATGTTAAGTCCAAAGAAAACATTATTCTTCATTCACAGAACTGGTCAGCTACATTTAGCTAGACTATTAGTCTGATAGTGTTGTCATAACAAAATCTCATGGACTGGGTGGTGAAAAGAACATAATTTATTGGACACAGTTCTCAATATTAGAAGACTAGGATCCAGGTGCCAGCAGTTATTTCATCTGAGGTCTCTCTCCTCGGCTTGCAAATGTGTCCAATCATGTGGCCTCATTCTGTTGCCCCCCAAGGCTGTGTTATAACGTCCTCTTCTTACATGCGCAGCAGTGACTCCTGATTAGGGCCCACCCAGAGACTTCATCTTATTTTCATTACCTCCTTGAAGACATTAATTCCAAACATTGTGTGTTGTGGTACTTCAATGTATGAGTGTGATGATAAGAATATATCTCAATCCATAACAGCCAGTAAAAGAATTGCAAGTCACTGTATTCAACACAGAAGTGGTTTTTTTTTTAAAAAAAAAACCTATTTTAAGTAAATACTATTTGCCATACAAAAATATATAGAATGCATCTCGTCTTCAGTAAATTTATAGACTCCTTGGTGAAACCAAATCTACTCATGAAGAGTAGTAGTATCCAAATGTGTGGTGAGCGCTTTGACTTCTTGGCCACATAACACCCTGTTTCTACATAGAGGGAGTTCATTGTCTAGAAGGGAGGTCCCTTAATTGTCTAAATCCATGGGTGACTAACTAGAACTTTGCTTGCCAGTTACTCTAGACTGCAAGAAAAAAAAAACAGTGAAAATATAGAGGGAGTTACTTCTGAGTTGTTGAGGACCAACCTGGAAAGCTTTTCTGAAGAGAAAGGTGGCTGGATGCCATTAGTCGAAGATCAAATCAAGACTTACTTGAGGAACCTGGTGTGAATAATGAGCAACATGTGTGCCATGTTTGGAATGCTGTCATGAGAAGAGCTGCCAGTGTTTGACTCTTTAGGAGCACAGGTGTAGGGACCAGAAGAGAAATACCTAATGCTACAGACACACGGACATGCAGCAGGATATGGTTGAAATGGAAACTATAGGCAAGGATAAAGAGTGAAAGGGAATAGTGACGACTGGAAAGCTATCCGTCTTTAAGGGTCAAGAATAAGAAGAAAGTAAGTGAANGGGCTACACAGTGGAGCTATAGAAAGACAGGGCAGGAATAGAAGTATAGTAGGCACAAAGCGAAAGGGTACATAACTCAAGGAATAATCCCCAAGAAGCAGGTGGACTACAGACTATAGTCAATAGAGTTGGATGTGGTCTAGATGTCCAGTGTTTTAGGAAGGCTCACAAAATCCATAACAGGGTAAGATATCAGCACTGATGAGCAGGTCATTCTTATTATAAGAGAAATAACTAGGCAAGAAATCAGACTGGAGAGTAGTAAGAAGCAAAGGGCCCTACACACATGGAAGTAACAGGGCTGAGTCTTAATGGTGAGCACTGAGCTAGAATCAGAGTGAAAAGCAGGATGAGAGAATAGGAGGTGGTGGTGTTCTATAAGTCAGGGTTCTATGCAAGAAATGTTAAATATATGGCCACACTCAATCCTCCTAATTTCCCGGGACCCTATTAGATCATGAGAAAAACTAGAGCTCAGAGTGTTATCCAGGTTTGAATAGTTAGTATATAGACCGAGTGAGACAGAACTAAGCAGTAGTTATCAATGCTTACACTCTCCTTTGGGCTACTGGTGGAGTTTTGAAAACCAGGACAGAATAATTAGAGTACTGAATCAGAACCACCTAAGACTTGTAAGACGTCACTTCACCAAACAGCCATGAGGGGACAGTGTATGGCAGAAATGACTCCACCAGCTTTCGTCATGTGTTAGTTGAGAATGTGAAAGTTCTTGGCAACTTGTGCTTGTCCATCTTGACATAATGTGCAGTGGTGGGAGGGTGTCACTGTCAAGCTCAGTGTTGGAGGTGGCCCTAGGGCTCCTGATGTGTACTGCCTGATGCTCTGGGGATAAAAATCTTTCCATGTGATTCCTTCGCACTGGTTTAGCAGCTGGTGGGGCAGATCCACATTCAATGTGTACTCCAGGCCGGCCTGTTCCTGCCTAGAAAGCAGCATGGAGCAATTAGGAATGGGCTCTGAGCCAGGCCACCTGCATGTCAGGCTTGGTTCAGATACTCACCTGCTATGTGACTTGTGACACTAGGAGACTCAATTAACCTCTCTGTGTCTCCCTCCCTGCACTTTCTTATCGGGTGGGCATCACTCTGCGCAATAAAGCAGTCGTGAGAACTAAATCTCTAGACGCTTGTAAAAGCCTTGTGCGTATGTTAAATAACTCAGAGACTAAGTGATTCATCCAGTTTTTGTATTTGCCAATTGGCAGGGTATTTGAAAAGCAGGTTTTTTAAAACCATTCACTAATAATTGGTAAATGTCTTGTTAAATTTCCACAGAATTATGTTTGGTGGGAGACAATTCAGAGGGGTGTGTGTGTGTGTGTGTGTGTATGTGTGTGTGTGTGGGGGGGAACATGTGCATGCATGCTTATGTTGGAAGGGTTCATGTGCCCGTGCATGTATTTGAGTATTGTTCCATAGTAAAGCATCTGTGTAGTTTTTTGTTTGTTTGTCTGGTTGTGGTGTTTTGTTTTGAGATAGGATTTCCCTCAGTGTCCTACAGCTCACCCATTAGTATAGGTTGCTGACCAGATAGCCCCAGAGGTCCTCTGTCTCCATCTCCCCAGGCTGGGATGATGAATCCATATAACCATACTCAGTTTTGTACATGGATGGGTTCTGGGGATTGAACTCAGGTCCTTTTGCTTATACGGCAGTGGACTGAGTCATCTTCCCAGCTCAGACAAAAGATTTGTATCCATATTTTTCAAATGAAATAAAGAAAACTAGGGGTCAGAAAGGTCAGTGAGATTCACTTAAATAAGCCAAGCAAATAATTGGAGGAACTGGACTAGGAGGCCTCCTGCTTTCTCCTTTGGAGTATGTCAGCCCAGAATATATCAGCCCAGAGGGATTGGTCCTCCACCTCCCGCTGCTTCCTTCTGCTATCTTACTTGTTCTACCTCAATTAAGTTCTGGCACTAACCAACCAGAGTCAGGACAGACCACACGGGTTAAAGGGATCAACACCACAGCAGTACCCTCGCTTCACATCAACTGCTTTCCACCGTCCTTAAGTTTTCACAATTTGCTAGAATGACTTACAGACCTCTTGCAATTATATTTTCACTTTTCTAAAACCATTTTAGACTTTTGACCTCTGCAACTACAAGAGAATAGATTAATGTTCTTTTAGCTCATTGTGTTTATAATAATTTGTTATATCAGCAATAATCAACAAACATAANTAGTATGATATAGTAGTTTGGAATATAGGAACTTAAGACAGACCACCCAGGTTTGAATTACCATTTATCCACAGCTATAGTCATCACACTCAGGGATTGCTCATCATTGACCAAATGTTTCATTTTTTTTATCCTTCAGTGTCCCTGCTACATTATGTGGGTTTGGTCTAAGGCTGAGGTTTGGATATAAAGTGCATAGAACAGTAAATAAGCCTTAGAGATATTATTGTTTGGCAAGCAATGTCTGAAATAGATGAAACTACTTAAGCAAAACATTAATAAAGTTCTATCAACTCTCCTTGGGAATTCTGGTCTTGACTAATATCTCTGTCCTTTGGCAGCCTAAGCTATTGTGCTACTGGAATCTGTGTTCTGGTGCTATTTAAAGTCAGCCAATCCCCCTTCCCATCCTCATCAAGTTATTGGGTAGGTGAAATCTCTGTTCATCTCTCAGAGAAAAAGCACTTTTTCTACCTTCATGGTTTACTCTGTCCCGCTCTTTATTAAACCAGGTTGAACTGTTGCCTGCATGGCCAGAGGGTTCAGAATCGTGTTCTGTTGGTCTTGGAAATCTCTTGGTATTGCACAGTATGTATTGTTTTCTCTGGTAACCCCAAATGAACTAGCTTCGAGGTGCTTTGTAATTCTGGAGAGGAAGATGCCTTAAACGTCACCTTGATCTTGTTCAGCCTTCTCGTTTTAATATGAAAAATATGAAGACGCTAGAACAAAGTAGACTTATCCCAAGTCATAATAAAAATAGCTTTGATCTGTTCAAACAAACACTGAATTAAGCTTCACTTTATGACCTACTCCTAGTATATTTTGGCAAGAAAGTATCACTAAGCCTTCTGAAAGATCCTCCTAATGAATAATCTTTAAACTCTTACTCCCATTCCGTTGGCCTGTGGAAACATCAGCACAAGAAGCATCTTGACAGTCAAGCCTAATGTGTCATTCAGGCTTCTAAGTCACGAAGGATGAAGAGGGAAAGGAAGTAGGTTGATTTGGGGGTCAACTTAAGACCAAAGAAAAGTAAGGATCGTGACATTGGATAGTAGACTTTTAACTNGGATCCAGTGAATTCCAACCTTTAAAAGGCTCTTCAATTTGATTTTGATTATGGGACTCATTTCGGAGTCAGCTACTACATGGCCCCTTGTTGTGGCTTAGTGACATAAGATGTTGAGGTTACACAATGCTCTCAGCTGGAGGCCTGAGCCTGAGCAAGCTTTAGGCAGCATGGAAAGAGGTGAGGGAATGTCTAACAGTAAATCTGCTGGTACCTCGGGTACAATGACCATGCAACTCAGAGTATCCCTACCACTCACTCTTGTGAGGAAACTGACACATATAAAAATAGTCTTTGACACACCCTTTTTCCAAGGCCTTCATTTTGTGGGCTGCAGACAAAGCAATCTGTTGTGGGCACAAGGCCTCAGTTGGGTTTCCACACTTAGCTCCCAACATTCTTTCTGAAACTGCTTCTAAACCATCTTAAATGTCTAATCATTCTGGGAATTCTACAGAATATCTTAGTTTCTGTGGCATGTGCCTATGTTGACATACTATCCTGAAATACCCCTCCAAGACCAGATTTCCTTCATTCTCACAATCTCGTATAGATCCAATTATTAAATTTCATAAAGATCAAATGCCACCTCCATCATGAAGCCTCTCATGCTCCCTTGAGGTAATCAGTGTCACATTCTGCCTCATTCCCACCACTCTCTGCACATTGCTGTTTGATCATTTTGCAGGTGACATTTGAATAATTTTACCATAAGTCTTTGAGCTCCCAAAGAGCAGAGAATATGCTTGTTTCAGTCTTGTGTAACCCTAGTTCTAAGCATAAGGAAGTTTCTACATCCCTATATANAATTATTGACTTAGGGTTTCTGTTAGTTTTTAGTCTTCCTAATAAATGCCTGAGATATTTGTTATAGTCTATGGCTTATTTATCATCATCATCATCATTGGACATAATTTTAAAGGTTTTAGTCCACGGTTATTAACATGACTTGGGTGGAAAATCAAGGCATGCTTACCTCATGAACAGGAAGAGGAAGAGAAGGGAAAAGAATAGAGTCACACTATGCCCTTTAAGGCATCGTAATTAAAAGGTTATCTACTAGCCCCCATCTCACTACCTTATAGCAGCACGCTGAGCTAAGCAAGTGCCTAACCTGAGAACCTTTGATGTACAGTCAATATTTGAACCTTAGTAAGATCAGAGTATTGAAGGAGGCCTACAAGGTACCAACATCAACTTCTTAGTTCCCCCANACTAGACTTTATCAGTCAGCCTATTATTCGTAAATCACCTAACCAGACTATCCTCCGCCTTCCTCCACCTCACCCTCACCCCCACATTCCTGTTCCCCCATTTCACTCTTACCTCTCACTCTTTTCTCCTGCACCAGGCATGATGGCTCCCAGATCTGGCTTCTTCTCCTGGCTGGAGCCTTTTTTGGGTTGGTTTCTCTTCCCTTACCTCAAGCCTCACCCTCCCTTCATCTCCAGTTGCCTGGCTGTTTGTTTTTTTCCTTACATCTCCCCAATTATTTCTTTTCAGCTCTGTCTCCAATTTCACTCACCTACTAAGAAGTTAAAAGTTCACATTTTGTTGTTGTTGTTGTTGTTGTTAGTGCAAATAACACAAACTAAAGCAGGTACAAACCATATAAATTATCCAGGTAAGGTGCCCAGCAAGCTTACCATATAAAAGACATTTTTGGACATTTCCATCCTTCCAAAGGTTGATGTAAAAGGGGCTAGACTCTGATAGGGAAATTCTAATCTAACCAAAGTAATGGCTTGAGGTCCCCAACAGTGCCTCAGCTGGGCTGCACTCTTATGCATGCTGGGGAAATTCAACAGACCCCACAACTGCTGCTCTGCAATCGTCATCATCATTTTAAGCAGGGAATTAAGAGATTTCATGTGGTTAAAATACTTTTGTGCATGGGATCTTGAATGACATAGTTTAAATCAGCTGAAAACTACTTTGATTTCCATTCCTAGAGGCACAGGCTTGGGGAAGGATGAAGAGACAGGCAGCCAAGGTCCTCTCAGAGCTGACTGACAACTGGGGCTGTACCTAAGGACAGCCAGGCACCACGGGCAGAGAGCCAGGTGCCAGACCCCACTGATTTTCCTAATTGGCCACTCCAGAACCTGAGTTCACTGTTGGCGCTCTTAGGAATTTGCAGGCCCAGAGTGAAAGTGAAGCCTGCATCATATTGCAGAAAGCACTACCTGACTCCATACAAGTAGATGATTTTTGCCTACAACTCGATAATTCACTAAACTGACATCCTTGAGCTTCTGTGCAGTCAATGCTTCCCCGAGAACCCTGCTGCAATTGAACTAGAAAATTAGAGCTCTTAGCTGGACTCCCCGGAGGCGCATATGTAAAACCGAACAATAAATGATTGTCATTTCAGTTCAGAACATAGAATTAATCGTGGCCAAAGAGGGAGTCCCCAGTCCTAAAGGAAGGGCCATCAGGGGTCACTGGTCGCCACCACTCGCCAGTGATAAAAATGAAAGCCTCTGCCGTTACTTTGCAGTATTCGTGTGGCATGGCTGCTGTTGCCATAGGACCTGCCGAGAACCTACCAACAGGAAAATCATTCCCCGGTACAGTTTCTTTGCTTTCTATTGAAAAATTCAAAAGCGCAGCCTCAGGCAGTGGAAACACAATCTAGACAGGAGCTTGCTCGCTCAACATCCAAGCAGAGGGAAAGCAAAAGAGGGGTTCTAGAGAACCAGGGGGAAGCACAGGAGGCAAGGCAGAGGCTGTGAGGCTTCCAGAAGCTTCTTTCCCACCACAGCAATGAGGTCAGTACCAGGTCATCTGTGGAGGCTCTTCAAGCCAAGGCAATTCAATGGCCACTGGGAACAAGCATAAGGAGACACTTTGACAGTCAGTTGGAGTATGCGCCTCTGGGCAGGTCACTGTGGGCAAGGGATCTTTGGTGTAAAAGCAGCTAAAGTCTCTTAGTGAATGTGGGTCTCTCAGCATCATCTGGATAAAACACAGGATTCAGGCTCTGGCTGAATGAGAACNGAAACTCTTCAAACCCATTGGCAATTTCTATTTACAGTGAATTGTTATCATTTGGTCCTGGTTTAGGGCACTGTGTCCTGTCCTTAAAAGACATTTTAGAGCTCTGGGTATTTAGTTAAATGATTCCTTATCAAAGTAGGAGACAGATTTTGTTTTTCCTCCAATTAATGTGTATGCAGTGTAAAGACAGGCCTCTGTACTCTCAGGCTTTCTGTTGGGTATAAATGATCTGAACACACAGGATCTATACACACAAGGCTGTGTGCTATCACTCAGTGTCATGGAGTGCAGGTGTCCACTGTTGCCTGGTCTGTCAAAAATGACTTCTAAAGGAGATACCTCTGGCCAGTGCTTATAAGAGGAGAGATGGGGTAGGAGGCAGTCTATAGAAGGAGGATCCTAAATGTAAACATGAAGGGGACCCTCAGAGATTAGGACAGAATATATATACTCTCTAAGTTTTACACACACACACACACTATATATATATCTGTCTCTTATACACATCTAGATGTGTATAAGAGACAGAGCATGTATAGCTCTCACCTTGGGATCCTCATCAAAGATCATTGTTCTGTTTCTTCCCTCGGGCATGCTCTCATTTCAGTAAAACACTTCTCCCAGATCATACCTTGAACTCCATGCCCTGCCCCTGCCCCAGGCTCTCCCCAGGTCACCCCACATCCCCCATCCTCTCACACAGTCTCACACCCTCAGTCTATTGTTTCAGTCAGACTACACTTTCAGTCTCTACAACTTCCCACACTCCTCAAAAGCCATCACAGCTCCATCCCTCTCCTGAAGGTCGGAAGCCTGAGTTAGAGAGACATGCTAGGTAGGACTGTTAAAAGACACCCCAAGTCTCCCAACAGCTTCTCAAGTCTCTCTTTCCCCAAGCCAGTGCCATACCCCATTAAAATATAAGTGCTACAAAGGTTTAGCTGGATAAAAAGACTATGTAGAAAAGACAGTAGAACAGCCAGAGTGACTTCCCTGGGTCCTTGAGAAAAGAAGATAACAATGATGGTTGGTATTATCAACTGGACAAATCTGGAATCAACCTTGGAGATACTGCTCTAGGCATGCCTGTGATGGCATTTCCAGAGAGGACTGACTTAGTGAGGAAGCCCCAGTCTTGAAGTGGAGAGCACCTTCCATCAGGCTCAGAGTTAAAGAAAGTTACAAGGAAAATGTAGCGTTGTCTGCCTGCTTCTGCCTCATCCTGAGTAAGTGCATCTCTCTTTGCCGTTGCTGTGCTCTGCTGATATAAGACTCCAGCTTCTTGATCCTTCCTCTGTGAACTGAACACCAGCTACTCTCCAGATTTTTCAGGCGTCTGGCACTGATATGAGGCTGCCTAGGCATCTAGTTTCATGAACTGAGCAGCTTCCAGATGTCTGCCTCTCCAGTATTCAGTCATTGTTAGACTATCAGCTCCTGTCCTATAAGCCAAGAAGTCTTTTTTACTCTATATGTGGATATATGTATGTGCTCGAGTGTGTGTGCACGGCACACAAACGCATTCATGCATACATATACACACAATTGGTTCTGTTCACACATACACACACAATTGGTTCTGTTCACACACACACAATTGGTTCTATACACACACACAATTGATTCTGTTCACACACACACAATTGGTTCTGTTCACACATATACACACAATTGGTTCTGTTCACACACACACAATTGGTTCTATACACACACACAATTGATTCTGTTCACACACACACAATTGGTTCTGTACACAAACACACACACACACACACACACACAATTGGTTCTGTTCCTTTACAGTGTCCCACTTAATGCCAAGACCCTGTCCAGGATCTATCCACAAAGGAAAATGGGTCTAGATTCATCAGTTGGCTATAATATAGTCTCAGAACTGTTCGGTAGAAGTAGTAGAAAGTTGTGGGTAGAGATGTGAACACAACTCAATGAGGCTGGCATGCTCAGAATCTTCTAAAACTTTGATGCTTCGGATAGCCCAGGACTGACAAAAACAAGTAATTCTATGATCAAGTAGATTCGGGTTTAAATCCCAACTCCATCCTCTCTGAGCTTTGTGACCATGGCAAATGAACGAACCCTCTCTTTGCCCCTAATTTCCCTTCTATCAACAATGATAGTGATCTTACAAAGTTGCTCTCATGAGGAAAATACTACTATAAATTCTCTGACCAATGAGAAAGTCTGGTGGATTAACTTACGCAATTTATTACATCAAACAGATCATGTCTCTAATCATAGTTTAATACATTCAAAGCTATTTCTTAATCTTAAATGATTTTTAAAATATCTAATTTCTAAAATTTGGAGTGAAGCTCTATTGGTTGCAGATAGGAATAAAAGCTGGCAATGACTTGAGACTGTTTGGACAGATTAAGTAAGATAATATGTTATCAATATAATACTGGTAACAGTAGGGATGTCAGAAGAATAAGCTGTTCAAGGGAAGAGGTGGAGACAGAGGAGAAAACCTTGTGACTATGTGTTTGTCCCATGCCTCTGGCACTATGAGAACCAGAGGAAATCCAGTATTTACAACATGAAAGCATGGTAGCCTTGCTAATCTCCCTCTGCTTGTGTGTCTCTTGTCAAAGTTAGTCATCTAGCTTATTGGGTTATAACAGNAACATGCTGAGATGTTTGCTGATCTTAACTCCTTGGTATGCAGTATAGTTCATGTGTAATGCAAACACAAAGCACTTGTTCATTTTCCAGTAATCCTGACTTCACGACACAGAATCTTCCTGCATATATCACCATCTCTTAAAAACTTAATCTCTCAAAACAGTACTCAGGCTTGAGTCACCATCAGTACCCAGAATAAAATACTTGCAACCCAATGCATGTTTTACAGTAAATGATTATGAATCTTATCTAAAAGCAGACATTCNTGCATTTACAAAATGAACAAAATGTGACTTGAAACTCTATTTTTAAAAGCTGTGCATATCTCGAAAACAATGCAGAGTTCAAACTTTATTCTTACCNAACTCAGCTCAATATCAAGAAATGTCACGCCAAGAGAGGCTAATTTTAGAACGTTTCCATCCCAGGGGGAAGCAGGGCCAGTCTGCAAAGAAGCACAAGTGTGTTTTCTACTCCAGTGTTCACTGCTGCTAACACGACAGCAGCATGTTGGGGTTTAAGGAATGGAACAGAGAAAAGGAACATGCAAACAATTGTATCCAAGGGTTTGTTCAAACCAACACTGTGTCTGTCACTGGCAGCTCTTCTCTCTGGGGAGGCAAGGAGGCAGATAGATGCTCTCAACCCGGAGCCGGGAGAAGAAACGCTAACAATGGAGCTAGCTGTTTAAACCCCTGTTTTCACATCTTCCTGTCTCCAGAGGGCAAGCATTTCCTAAGGGAGGGACTCCATCTCTTCTTAATAAATCCAGTGCTTTATGCAGGAAATCAACACTTTGCAAACGGGGCTCCTTTTCTACAATGTGTGGTGCCTCCGGCAGGAAAAACTCACTAGTAAAGTAGAGAAAAGGTATTGACCACCTCTGGGAGAATTTTGGACAGCCCACTTAGACTACATCAACTATTAATATTCATTAAACACCTACAAACTAAAACAGAGCTCTGAAGGATAGGGAGACAGAGAGAGGGAGTACCCACTGCCCACGGGGAACTAGCAAACGAGTTGCTGGTAGATGCTTTCTCTTTAAAATTGTATGATCAAAGAGAATTTCTAGGTATTGTGTCAAGTGTGCTGAGTAATTGCACCTGTCCAAGCCCAATAGACCTTTCTGTTAGTCACTTCCA
>LZPO01067046.1:30968-45844 GCA_001675575.1 Neotoma lepida
AAAAGCCAGTTTCTTTCAAGGCAAATTCAAGCTGCTAGAATAACTCAGATGAAATATTTGAAGAAGTTGGTCTGACCCTTCTAGTCCCGGAGAAAGGTCACACAGTTACCAAGGTTTCTTCAAGGTTTTAGTTGCCTTCTATTTTTACTTCAGGGCAAAGCTTAGAGATCTACTCTCACTAGTCCCTTTAGATCACTGGAGAAAGAACTAGAAACTTTGAGCACAAGAAAGTCTTCAAATTAGAGGAACTTTGGCAGTTCTAGTTGGTGGTTAAAAAATTTTGGACCTTGGGCTGGCAAGATGGCTCATCTGATAAGGATGCCTGCAGCCGAGTGTGGCAACTTGGGTTCCATTCCCAGTAGCCACATAGTGAAAGGAGAGAAATGTCTTCCATTAATCGTCCTCTGACCGCTACACACTTGCTGTGGCATGTACACGTGCACAAACACAAACACACACACATTAAACAAACAAACAAACAAACAAAATAAAAATTTGGACGTTAGCTCTTGTCTAGCAAACAGGCAAACCTGATCCCAGTGCTTTGATGAAGGATGGCAAGCACACCCTTGTGACCCTAAATGTGTGGTAAACCAGCAGCCAGGCTCAAAGCCTGTCAGCGTTGCAAGGTGAAGAGAAATGTGGGGCAGTGCAGAGACCTGCAAATTCTGCCTCTTGATCTTCGAAGCCTGAGATTTACAGCCTATAATTTAGTCCNAGCTTTCTTTGTGGGAGAATTTTTGGCTGTGGTGCTGTCATTTTGTTGGTGTCTGGACCTTTTCTACACTGTTTCTGAGTGTCAACTGGAAGCAGCTTGTGAATGATGTGAGCGGTTGGTGAAGATGCATTGCGCTGACTGATAGGACTCTGTCTGGGAGATGCCCTTTCTGCCTGTGTTCTAATCTTCCCCTCTTCACTTAGATCTTTTCTCTGGCACAGCCCTTGCTCTGACCCTGGGACCCTGTGGATACAGAAATGTAATTAATATCCATGCCCACTCTGCCAGTGAAGTAGAAGAGCTAACTCTCCCTCAACCACTCACCTTCACACTCAATAAGCTTTCCTGGGGTGTGTGCATGTGTGTATGTGCAAGTATGTTCATGTCTGGGGAGACACATATGTCACAGCATNTATGTGGAGGCCAGAGAANAACTTCCCATAGTTGGTTCTCTCCTTCATCTTTACCTGTGTTCCAGGAATCAAACACAAGTTACATGCACAAAANGTTCCTTTGTGTGCTAAGCCCTGTCCCCAACATCCTCAGTAAGCTGTTTCTATGGAACTTCACNATAAATGCCTGTGGTCAGTGGTTGTCACATTCATTGTATCACAGAGGACATAATTTCCAAATATCATAAAACTATCTTACAACCATACAACAATCAAGCAAGAAGATGACATATGTTGAAGATGGGTCATTGGTAATACAACATTAAGGAACTCCTTGCAAGTATAATTAGCTTAATGACATCTTATAAAGTGTTTATGCAGTATACATTTGAACATTTTTGTAACTGTAGCAGAAACAATTTTAAACTAATGATTTAAAAACTCTGTACTATGATATCATCACAGTAGGAGTTAACATTACTTAAAGGAGTTAATAATCCCTGCAACGTTAAGGTCACATGAGTTAGCCGAAGGGAAAAAAAAAAAAAAAAAAAAGAATTTTTTTATTTTAAAAAACTTTTTTTTTTCATTTTGCATACCAATCCCAGTTCCCCCTCACTTCCCCCTATCCCACCTGCCATCCACTCCTCAGGGAAGGTAAGGCCTCCCTTGGGGAGTCAACAAAGTCTGGTATAGCAAGATGAGGCAGGACCAAGCCCCTCCCCGCTGTGTCAAGGCTGAACATGGTATCCCACCCTAGGGAATGTGTTCCAAAAAGCCATTTCATGCACCCAAGATAAGTCCTGGTCCCACTGCCATGGGCTCCCCAAACAGATCTAGCCATATAACTGTCACCCACATTCAGAGGACCTAGGTCAGTCCCATGCATGTTCCCCAGCTGACAGGCCAGAGTCCATGAGTTCCCACCAGCTTGGGTCAGCTGTCTCTGTGGTTTCACCATGCTGAGCTTCACCTCACTTGCTCCTGTGATCCCTCTTCCCTCTCTTCAACTGATGGGAATGTCTTTCTAAAAATGTGTTGCTCTGATTGGTTGATAAATAAAGCTGTTTGGCCAATGGTGAGGCAGAATAAGGTTAGGCGGGACATTCGAACTAGGGGAAGAGAAGCAGAGAGCAGAGCTGGGCAGACGCCATTCTGCCGTCCAGAAAACAACATGTAACGACACACAGGTAAAGCCACGTGGAACACGTGGCGACATAGATTTATAAANGTAGCAATTTCTAGGAAGCTAGACAATTCAGACTTGGCTTTCATGGGTGGTAGTAGCCACAATGGGAGCGGCCTCCACCCAGAGCAAAGTGTGTGTGTGTGTGTGTGTGTGTGTGTGTGTGTGTGTGTGTGTGTGTGTGTGTGTGTCAAGAGACAGAGGCTCTGGCTACCACCAAAGTAGATTTTTGTGCTTATTTGGAACTTACTCCTACCATGATAAACAGCTCTGAAAAAAAAAATATAGAAGAAATATAAACTGGAAAAGAATGTGTGGATATTTCATCGATTACCTCCTAAGCCTCTGTGGAGTTTTCTTACTACATGTAAGAGCATTTTGCTGGAGCTCAAGGCCTACCATTGAGGAATTTTCAGTCCACTGAAAAGGACTAACATATATGTGAGGGGTTAGAGAGCAGTGATTCTCAACCTTCCCAATGCTGCAACCCTTTAATACAGTTTTCATTGCTACTTCATAACTGCAATTTTGCTACTGTTATGAACCATAATACAAATAAATATCTNTGTTTTCAGGTGGGCTTAGGCTACCCTTGTGAAAGGTAGGGTCATTCATCCCCCGCAAAAGGTTTTGACCCACAGGTTGAGAACCACTGTTATAGAGCATGGCAGTTATCACCTGGATGGCATTAAATACAATGATGTAAAGTATATAGAAAAAGAATTTAAAGACATAACGAAGCTAAGAATGATTGGAGAGTTAGAGTTAGGAAACGGCATTCTTTATAGTACAAGACTAGCATTTGCTACTAAATTCTCTGGAAGTTTNTACAAAGATTTGATTTAAGGAATAGAGCTTTGGGAGGCTGACCTGGGAAAAGGCTATGGTTAGTTAATTACAGGGACCAGGAAATGACAGTGGCTATCACAATCACATGAGACTCAAGAGAGGATTGTGTCAGCATCTTCAGGAGGACAATTCTAGAAGAACTTGGTAAGATTTATGTAGGTGAGCTGTGAAGGAAACCTTTTTTACCCTGGTGTGTGTGTGTGTGTGGGAGAAAGAGATCAAATATGATATGAAGCCTTGGGTGAGTCAAGTGTTTAGTGTACAGTTCAGCGAAGGTAATGAAACTCAGGAAAACACAAGATCATGACTACTTGGGACCTCAACACCTTGGTAACCCTGGAAACTTTGGGATATCAAACCATATTGAGCACAAAGTTGTGCCANTGGTCAGTACTAATGACCAAAGTTAGGACATCAGCTTCACTCACTCAAATCTCTTTTTCTCTTTCCTTGTTTTGTGAAGACTTAAAGAATTTAGACCTTGTGGGGGAAGCAGAATAATATTCCCCTCCTAGTTGCCTGGATCCTGATCTCAAGAACATGTGAATNTATTAAGTNACATGACAAGGAGAAACTAAAGTCACTGATATAACTGAAGATGAAAATTACTGACCTTAAATTTTAGATTCTAAATAGTCCCAAAGTAATGCCAGAGGTACTTATAAATGGAAATGGGAACTGTGGAGATAACAGTAGGACAGACTCAAGTGGACCTTGAAGGCTTTGAAGGTAGAAGGGGCCCCAAGCTAAGAAATGCCAAGTGGCCTCTAGGAGATAGGAAAGATGAGAAAATGGAATCTCCTCTTCAGCTCCCAGCAGGACTGAGACCTGCAGACATCTTGCATTTCTTCCAATGATATTCATGGAGAACCTCTAAAGTGTAGAGCTTACTGAGAGACTTTCCTTGGTAGACAAAAGAAACTTCCTCAGTTCAAATAAAGCAAGATTCAAAACCAGAGGTAGATTCCAACAATCTGAGCTTGGTAAAATTAATGAATTTATTGGGATTACNTATGGGAACCTGGAGGACTCGCAGGCACCTGCAGTACTGAAAATCTCCAAGCCCCTGCCCACCAAGCTCCTCCTTTATAAGTCTACAATAGAGTTCATGCAAAGCTCATTCCAGAGCATGACCTAGTGTTAGCAGAGGTGTCTACAGACCCAGACAATGTCAGGCATGAATACAACCAGATTTTGAAAAGTATGGTCATGCACACTCCATCCTTGTTCTTCTTAGTGTCTTCTTAGACACTATCTAAGCATAGTGTGTGCTTGTGTGCACATGACCCAGTCACATACATCCTGCTGCAATTTGGAGTGACTCTGGTTGGGAGTGGGAAGAGTAATTNCACTCCTGAATGGCCTCTCAACCATTTCTTCCTAGACCTTGTCTCTTTCTTTCTCCTTCCTTCCTTCCTTCCTTCCTTCCTTCCTTCCTTCCTTCCTTCCTTCCTTCCTTCCTCTCACTCTCCCTGCCTACCTTCTCCCCTGCCTCTCTGTCCATCTGTCTTTTTGCCTTTCTGTCTGTTTTTCTCTACCCTTAGTTCTGTATACCTGGACAAGTCCCAGGAGGCACCTACTAGGATGCCACCATGATCCTGAAAAGATGTCCCAAATTCAAACAAGGCCATGCTAAAATAGGCTCAACAGATATTTCACTGATACACCAAGAGAGAGAAGTGGTGCTAGATTCAATCCCAGAACTCAGGGAAGGAGCTGGAGGGGCAGATACATATTTCTAGGATGAATCTGATGCTAGGAAAGCACCCAGCCTTACCAGGTAGCCTCTGCTGAGTCCTATTGCAGAACAATTAACCCTGAACACACCCATCACCAAGACCAGCACCACAGGAGTTACAACATGGAATTTCCAAGCCCTGTCTTTCTCTACTTCCCAGCCACAGACCTTCCAGCTAAATTGCCTCTCAATTATATGTGACATAAAATTTCAAGGTTCTTGGTTCCCTGTTTTATAGTCAGCCGAATAATGGTCTTAATTGCTCGTGAAAGACCTATAAGAGTTTAAGTGAAAAGGCTGTTGCAATGAACAATGCCCCGCTCTCCTGGCTTGCCCTACCAGAATAAAGGGGCCCACTGGGTTGCAGCAGATGACCCCTGATTTTGGCTCCATCTTTCTTACCTTTTCGTCTCTTTGGTTGTAGTTTCAGGGATGAGAGAGCAGAGAATACCATTTACCAGTTAGCATGCTGCTGTTGGCTTAAAACTGTCTTATTACTTTGTGGGGGAAATGCTTCCTAGCATTTTTAGATATTGATATCAGTTTTGCAGACAAACTACAGTCATTCCTGGAGGGTTTCAACAGGTCAGTTTTACCGAAAGAATCAACTCCATAGCATGTGTACCTTCTCATTTTCAAATGTCTGGCTTTGCTTGGGATTTACAAAATGGGCCCACAAATCTCTGGCCATCTCTTCCTCGCCCCCTCCTAATCTCTAGCTCTGCTTCAGATGTGAGAAAGCATTTCCATTCTCTCTTGATCACTCTAATCCCTCATTCTCCCGTTTATTTCATCTGTAAGTGGGATCTGGGTTGATTTTATTAGTCTGCATTATTAAGTGTCATGCATTTCCAGATGGTCTGCAGAGTCCGTCTGAGCTGAGGATGTGTGTGTCGCTNGGCCTTTGCTAATCATTCACCAGGGACACATGTTCTGCAGGCTTCGGGCTCAATAACTGGCCTGTGTTTTTCCAAATGGATTTACATTTTTATGTTCGGCTGATGACTCCTCCGGAGACACATACCATGAACGTCTGGCTCTCTGTTGTTACATGTACAAGTCATAAAGCTATGTAATAAGACTCATAAAAACATGCAAATAGTCCTTTTCTAGGGAGGGAAGAAACATGATCAGCCTGAAAATCGGGAGCTCGGAAAAGCTGAGTGCTCTGCTGAGAAATCACGAGGAGCAGAAACTGTCCTCTGGGATGACCAGTCATAAATAATTAAATAAAACAAACATGCCACCTGACAACTCTAGAATTCTGTGTGCCAGGGACAATCATCACTGGTGGTCAAGACCTGTTTCCTTTAATGTCTTGTGCCCAGCAAGAAAAAGCCATTCTCGTTCTCCTCTGCTGAGTCATCTGCAAGCCCCACCCTTCACACTGCCCACCTCTGAGAACTTGAGCATTGAGACCCCAAAGTGTTTTTCCATGAGTATGTAAATGTATCTCNTGAGTGCCCTGGACACAGAGGCAGGAAGAGGCTGAAAGATTCCCCAGAATTGGGCTTGGCTGTGAACTGCCNTAGGCGCTGGAAGCAAAACCAAGTCCTTAACTTCTGAGCCATCTCTCCAGCCTCACCTCCAATAGTCATCTCTTAGTTTTTCTCTTTTTTTCTTTTACTCTGAAATTATATCATCTCTCTCTCTTCCTTTTCCTCCCTCCAAACCCTTCCATATACTCCTCCTTGTTCCTTGCTGTCTTTCAAATTCATGGCTGCTTCTTTTTGCATTTATTGGTCTCTCTCTCTCTCTCTCTCTCTCTCTCTATCTCTATCTCTATCTCTATCTCTATCTCTCTAACCCCTCTCTTTGCTGAGACAGTATAATGTTACTTGTATTTATGTTTTCAGGGCTAAACATTTAGTATTGGATAACCAATTGGTGTGCTTTTCCCTGTGGAAGACCATTTATACGATTCTTACCCGTTCCTTAGTTGCCTGTAGTTCTTTGTTTAGGGTTGAAGCCTCATGGGATTTCCCCNGTCCACTTTATCATGTTTATTGTTATTGATTTTGTTCAGCTCATGTTTAGGTAGTCATGCTGGTGAGACTTTATGGGTCTAGCTTCTGACATTACTAGGAGACATGATCTCACAGTGAACTATCCAATTCTCTGCCTCTTAGAACCTTCCCATTCCCTGTCCCTCAATGGTCCCCAAGCCCTAGGTATTGGAGTGTTTTGTAGATGTATCCATTAGGACTAGGCTCCACAACTCTACATTTTGATTAATTGTGGTTTTCTGTAATCGTCTNCATCTGTTNCGAGGAGAAGATTCCTTGATGAGGGTGAGGATTACACTTATCTGTGGTTACAAGAACAAATATTTAGAATATAGTTAGGGATTANGCTGATTNAGTAAAGGAGTGGTTACAGAGTCTNTTCCAAGAACTTTGATTATCCCTGAGTAGTTCNCTGTATTCTAGTACAGGGCATGATTCCTCTCTTGTTGAGCAGGTCTTAAATCCAATTAGGGAACTGTTGGCTCCTATCTAAGTATGCCTGTATCTATTGCACCCTTAGGGCTATTGTGCCATGATGGTCATTGTTGTGGTTCATGAGTATCAGAGCCAGGTAAGACTGTGGATGGCGTCCATCCTTTGGAAGCTGGCATGTGCCTTCTGGCAGCATGAAAGCTAGTCCTCAGGAAGGAGGCATTCAAGTCAGTTTCAACTCAAGGGCCTCTGGANCCTGTGTCTGAAGTACACGGTGTCTTCAGCAACANGGACTTACCTTCCACTTGGGTGCAGAGGGGCAAAGCAAGTACATTAGCAGTAGACTCTAATGTTTTGAGAGTCTCCTGGACAACCCTAACCAACATATCAAAAGAGGGCTCTTCTTGCCTGGCACTTGGAGGTTTTATTAGGTGGTATTTGGTTTACATTATATATTTATATTTATAAGCAGATTTGGGCATTAAAGTTTATTTTAAGTAGATAGTTAATAATATGATTCCTCCTGACTTTTTAGAATACCCTTATTGTTATTTTACCTTTCTCTCTCCTTCTTCTGTATTTATCTNTCTCCCTACTCCCTAACTATAGCCCCCTCTTCCCTTGGCCAAGAGTACAGAGTCTAAAGAACAATAGGCACTCTGTGAATATTTTTTAAAATATGTAAATGGGTAAATAGAAATAACGTTATATTTTCAGTTGCTCAAGTATCCTGCTTTTCTTCTGGAATGCTAATTATGGGGATTTCTGGGTTCCGCCATAGCCCAAAGAAGTGCAGACCACTCTCTCAGCCTGCTTGCAGTAGCTTTCCTTGGCTACACAATTGAGGTCACAATAAAATCAAGAGGCCCTGAGATGGGGAGCAGGAGCACATGGGGTGGTGACAGATTCGGCATTGCTCAGAGATGTGTCTATCCTGAGATGCCCTCTCCCCTGGGCTTCTATCTGTCCAATTCCCCTGGACTCTTCCTCTTCCATCCTCTGTCCTCAGACTCCTTCAAGTGCTGATTGACGTAAGTCTGTCCTGTAAATGTTCACAGTCTGCTCTGAGACCCATTCTTGGTCTCTATTCTCTTTTTCCTCTTTGAGTCTCAGGCCAAAATATCCAACTACATCTGGCTTTATCACATACCTCAGTTCGTGTGAAAACAAATTTGTCCTCACTATTTTCTACCCCCAGACAAATTCAAGGTAAACAAAAATTTCATTCCTTCCATAGATTCCCCATCTCAGGCATGGCTCACTGTCTTGACCTCTTTGTCAGATAACTGAGTCACCAGTCTTGGCCACATCGTCATCCTCATGATGGATCAGTCACCGAGTCCTTTTCCTGAAATCCCCTGAAATTTCCTGAAATCTTTCTCACTCTTCCCATTTCCTCCTGCTTCCCACCCTCCTTCCCACTTCTCCCTACCCTGACCTGGCCTTAATTCAGGTCATCGTCTCCATTCCTTACATGGACAACTGTCACAGCTTCCCCACTCAGTCACTTGCCTCTGAATTGCTTTGTGTACAAACCAATTTCCAACCAAATCCAGTGATATTTCTAAAATAAAAGTCCAAACGTGTCTTGTCCCAACCTGACCTACCAATGCCTCTATATGGCTTCTTGTATCAAGCACAACAGCTCGGTATAGACTTCTCTTGTTACTTCCTCCTGTCAGACTATGCCACCACTGACCTGAGCAAAATGGCTTTCCCTAGCTGTGTCTCCAGTTTCCCTGGGCTTTACTCTATATTCCTGCTCACGCCTGCCGATCCCTATGCTATCTTCATATATCACATTTATATTGCATTCTTCACAAAATTTCCCATTTCTCCCTGAAATGGGGCAGCTATTCGATCTCTCTGCTTTGAGAACAAGGAGCCATCTGCCCTTATCTCTGTCGTACTCTGGGGCTTCTCAGCTCTTTAATCTCTGGGTGTGATCTGCTTCCACCTTCTTTGCTGAAAATTATTAAAAGCCCATGTTGCTCTGAGCTTTCACCACAGGCTTCATCCCTTTGCCCAGAAATCTACAATATTAAGCTCATCAAGATAAAAATGTCAAGTAAAGCTGACCATAGATAAATGGGCAAACCAAAATGGCACCCGCACTTTAAAGGTTATCTAGATCTGGAAGATACAAGCGAGGGCTCGATTTCACATGGACAGAGGCAGGTGATAACTTGTGGGTGAGTCTTTGAAATGGAAACAGATGTTAAGCTCAATGCCTGAGGCTTGCTATGTGATCCTCAGTACTATTCCAGTGTGGGCAGAGACCATGTCTATCAGTGAAATCCCAATGAGCAGTTAAAAAAAACATGAGCTTGTAACTCCAAATGCTACAGATAATTGGTGAAAACCAAACTGTAAATTCGTTACAAAGACTGGATTTACACTCTTTTGCTGTAACATTCTCCTAGTCCTTGATTAGGTGGATATTATGGAGCAATTTCTGGACAAAGGATGAGCTGATGTAACACTGCTTGCCAAGTTGTATCTTGGGGCATAGTACATGTCTGGGATAAACACTCTGGGGATGGTAGAGTTGAATGAGGAGGAACTATCACACAAAAGTTATGCACTATGCTACTCAGAGAACACTCTGTGGGACCCCCACATATCTCTTATATTTCCTGAAACTTGCTTTCCTTTCCTATAAGCTTACAATGGCCATACTATCATCACACTGGGGACGCAATTCCAATGTACAAATTCAAGGGCATATACTCAGTCCATAAAAGAGGGGATTGCTATGTCTGAATCTACAACGTCCTGCCTAGCTCATATTTTGAGTACTTGCTCTCTAGCCAGTGCTGGGAGCCTGTAGATGCTTCTGGATGTTGGACTTTGCTGGAAGAGTGAGGTCACTGGGGGTGGCCCCTTGTGGGCCTATCATTCCTGGATCTTTGATTCCTAGTTGATCATGAAGTGAGCATCTCTCTTAGGTTCCCACCAACTATGAGGTCCTGGACAGTCTGAAAATATTAGATAAAATCAACCCTTCTGCCTGTTTCTGTCAGGTACGTTGGCACAGAACAGAATAAGTAACCAATACAGGTCACAGAAATACTAGTTTTATTATTCGGTGATTTCAGCAGTTTGTTAAGAGACAACATGTACACGCACACACAAACCATGATGTTACTCATGGAGCATGAAGTATTTATGAAAGAGAAATAGGCACTTAAGCAAAGAAGACTGGCTAGAGACGAATTGCATGGTAAGCCCATCACAGTGCACAGCTGCCACCTCAGATTCTCCTTCTCACATACCCATCTCTGCCTCTACCTTGCAAAGTCTATTGTACAGCAAGTTTCATGTGAAACCAAAGGAAACCTTTCCATGGCCTCTATGTTTTTACCCCACAGGGAATAAGAGATAGCTTATTCTGAGCTAAATGTATGTGCCCATGTCCCAGAAACATTAATTCAGCTTGCCCAATAACATGCTCTTGCATGGAAGTGTTACTTGAACTTTATATCAACAGAACCAAAGAATGTCAGAAACCAAGGCATTTTCAAATGAATCGATGAGGGTAGTCAACTGAGGGATGGCTCAAATCACATTGGCCTGTAGATATGACTGTGGGAGATTGTCTTAGCTGCTAATTGACATGGGAGGGCCCATCTCACTTGAGGGTGTAGTCATTCCAGGCATGTGATCCTGAGCTATGTAAGAAAAGCTAGCTAAAATGAGTCTTCAAGCAAATCACCAAGCAGTGTTCTGTGGCTTCTGCTTCAAGTTCCTGCTTCAGTTCCAAACATGAATTCCTTTAATGATGGACTGCAACCTGTAAGCTGAAATGAACTAATTCATCCATAAGTAATTCTTTGTCTGAGTGTTTTACCACAGCAACAGAAAGGAAACCAGGACACAAAGGTTGCATCCTACACGGAGAATGTTGGCAAATGTTTAATAACCAGCTTTCTAGGGGACAAAAATCACCATGACTAACAGTTGTTAGAAATTTCCATGGTGAAACTACCTTTGCCAAGGCCAATTTCAAGCTACCACATGTATGTCACTGGGAAGTGATGCTCACACCTGACATTTATAAGCCAATAAGAGCCCATTGCAGTATTCTACTGCTTAGAGTTTTTCAGTAAAACTCTGCCTGTACTCCAGAGATTCATCAAGGGAGGCATCAAGTCAAAATTGTGCTTCCTTCTCTCCACTCACACTTCAGTGGCCCTTAGCAGTGGATATTTAAATTTATCCCACCATCATTGAGGGTTCTTAGTAAGACAAATTTCATCCTACCCTCGCCTCATTATTCTTCCCTCAGTGTGAGTTTTCCCAAAGGGTTCCTTATTTTGCCCACAGATGGATGTCTGGCACCTTCAAATCACCCTGCTGCCAGATGAGGTCTGTAAGTTTGCTCCTGGCTGAGAACATACCCAGAGAGCGTTTGATCAAGGTGGCACACCTGGTATGTTTTATCATATTATCACTGACTATGTCTCCTTTTCTACCGATATATTCATTGAAGTGACAGAGTTCATTTNGGACAGAAACCTTGTGCATATCCCTTTTAGATCCTCGAAACTCAGGAATTAATGTCAACTTAAAGATGCAGACAGATGCAAGTCACTGCTCACGGAGCTACCTGCAACTCTCACCTTCTCTGTCTCACTCACAGTCTGACTTAGTCTCTGTACTAGCCACCATGACTAAGGAAAGAAAGCAGAAGTGTCCCTTCCTCACCCCTGGCTACTTGAAGTACAGTCCAAGGCTTTCTAAACTGCCCCAGGGTCAATCAAAACTCTGTGACAAGCTTTGCAGAAACAGAAAAGTTCATGTCACTTTGGTTACTATCAGTCTTGAGGAGACACAAAGTAGAAGTCATCAATCCAAGACTGAGACCCAAACAGGTAGAGAAAAATTAAATAGAGAAAGCTCCAAGGAGAGGGACTAGGTATTTACTATGAAGAAAATGATCTGTTTCTAAGAAGGAGTCCTATGTTCCCTACAGTCAGGGTTTCCCAGACATCTGAGATTATCTGCAGTGCCTGGGCAATGGCTGTCCAGTGAAGACTTCATGCAGAATTCTTTCCCAATGGGGACCATCTAGTTTCAACAGTTGACTCTTCTCCAGAAGGGTACAGGTTTATAGCTGACCTTGAGCTTGTCAGAATGTCTTTGCCTACAACTAGACACTGAGTAATAAATAAAAGCTTGCAGAAAGCCAGGGCAGGGTGAGCAGAGAAGGCATGGGAGACCTCTGGCCATAATCTTGTAACATTAAAGGTGAAAAGAGATGGTTTACCCTAAGGGTTTCACCTTCTGCTCTCTGAGTCTTAAGTTGCATTATTTTCTCAGAGAAGATATGAACAAATGCCAATCCACCTAGAAGGGGCACCAACATCAAACNAATGAAATAATTCCACCTAAGTCCAACTTGGTTAACCAATGAGTTCATCTGGATTAGTTACAGGAGTGTAGGTGACCCCAAGACAGCTGTTATCACCTCAGAGTCCCACCCTGGCATAGGTAATAACCTCATAAAAGCTGCATTACTTGAGTCAGGTGTTTAGCCAAACTTCTACCTTCCAAGGACTCTTGTACTATTCCCAAGCCCACATGCAGCTTCAGGACAGGCAGGAAGGATACATGAAATCCCAAGGCATCATCTGGTGACTCTCCCTCTTCTTTTCTACTAGGCAGAGTTAACTGCCTTGTTACCATCACCAGAGGCAGAGCTGTTACTATATGTTTTACTTACTTTGTTGCAGTAATTAGAGAGATACCAAGACTACTCCTGCTCCATCATGATCACAATGGGATAGTCATATTGTGCCTGGACGGAAAAGCTAAACTAGAACACTCTTTTCCTTTCCAGCTTTGTGGGTCACAAGGAATCTACTCCTAACTCTCATTGTAGCTACCCTTTAGCCCATTTGCTGAGCACCTACGATGAGCTAAAGCCCCTGAACTTTACTGAGGTAAGAGAGAGGAAGAAGTTGCATAGCCAAGCTCACATAAGTAAGTACAAGGTTGGAACTAAAAATACAGAATTGTAGGACTGTTAACTGCTCAGCCGTAAATGGGACATCTACATCCCATCTCCAACCCAAGACTCAGGTAACAACATGGGAGAGGGTCCAGAAAGGAGGCAAGAGCCAGAAGATGGAGAGGAGTGACACTAAACACTGTCTTCTGGATATGACATGGCCATTGTATGCACGAAGTCACAGTACTGTGGCTACATGCATCGATATTCTGACCCGGATGGGAGAGGACTGTATGGGGCATCACCTTTAACTGAGGAGCTATTGGCAGTTGATGGCCATTGAGGGTGGGGGAATCATTTTTATTCAGTGATAATGCCACTAGGAAGTTGCCCATGATTGAGTAAATAACTTCACACCAAGGCACACACAAACAACCCTAACTAAACTCAGTAAGTTATTATTATTTTTTTTTATGCAGGAACGGAAGAGAAGGATGTGCTGGGAAAAGAAGGGAGTCCAGAGGAGTGGATAGGATATAAGATAGGGGAATTCAGAGCAGATGTGATCAAAACACATTATATGCATATATGAAATTGTCAAAGAATAAAGGAAAATGGATATGGCAAAAGGAATACCCCCACAGACCAGGGTTCCCAGCTCATTCTTTGCAAACAGTCCTGGGAGCTCGCCTCAGTAGGAATGTTAACATTTATCAGTTTGAATCTTCTGTCCTGTCAATCTGTGTCATTTTGGATCTTCCCACAGCCCAAATGCTTGCAAAACAATTTACTAAAGATATTTGCCGCTTCTAGGCCTTTTGAGGAAATAGAAACTGAATTTGCATTACCACCTTCCTTTTCACAATGAAAGAGAAACTTATACTCAGTAATTTTATTCATTAAATGGGTACATACCTAGCGCCTGCCACTGCTCAGTATTATCCCATACCTTTGGAAAAGAACAATGGGAAACAAAAATGAATTTCTGTCTCATTGATGTTTATATTATAGGAAAATTGGGTAGGAATAAACAATAAACAACTCGAAGGCAGGCTGTATGAGCTATCATGAAACACTGTGGTGTTATTTCAGCCACCTGCCAATCCCATGTCATCATCCAGCTCACTTTGACAAAATCCAAGCCTCACCGCCCCTCTGCTCTTTGCATTGGCTGTCTGGTGTGGGCCTTAGAGAGTGCCATGCTGCTGCCAGAAGGTGAGCCCTGGTCAGATACCTCTACTTCAGGTGAAGCCAGGACTCTTAGCCACAGAGTAAAATTTCAGGGCAAGCCAATAGAAGGCAGAGTTGGAGTTTACCAGGACATTATTTATTTTAATGGAGATTTAAAAGTGGAGGCGCTGCATACAAGAAAGAGAAACACACAGGAAAATATGAGGAACACTCAAGTGTGGGTGCAGACTACTTAAAAGAGAATCTGACTGAAATGTCTCTGCAGAAGCTATATATAAGACAGCAGTAGCCTCTGAAGTTACCTCCCAAAAGGTCAGTTCAATAAGATCGTAGGATGATTCCCAAGCTACAGTGAGTATCACTATAGCTGATGGGTAAAACACTAAATCACAGGGGTGCATGGGAAGGTAA
>LZPO01067047.1:0-16700 GCA_001675575.1 Neotoma lepida
CAGCCAGTCCTCCCTCCATCAGCCAGTCCTCCCTCCACTAGCCAGTCTTCCCTCCACTAGTCAGTCCTCCCTTCACTAGCCAGTCCTCCCTCCAGAAGGCAGATCTTCCTGGGGCTGAGATTCCTTTTATGAAATGCTGAAGTGACTCTATGAGTCACTTGTGTTAGAGCCATAGTGCTTAAGCTTAACCTTTACTGCTAAAGAAGAAAACAACAGGGTTTGTTTTCTTTAGATTCAGAATATTTTGTCCTTTACTCAGTTTAGAAGCTAGATTCACCAGGTAGAGCAGNCCGTTGTTGTAGTGAGCAAACCATAGAATTAGAGACAACTGTGCAGACAGACAAGGCACTACACAGCCTCTGCTTGTGCAAGGCTACTCTGCACCCTTCTGTTGCACCTGTATGAGTAGGCTTCCAGCCAGGGATTCTCATCCTGGCTTTGACATTCATTACAGACTTTATTTGCTAAATTAGCCCTATCGTACCTCTAAAGGGAATAATAAAAGCTACCTCGTGAATGGTAGTATTAAGAGGCAGTCTATGTAAGGCAATTAGCCCAGTGCTTAGAGAGAAGTAAGCATTAAATTCAATTTTGTCTTGAAGATCCATCTTTCAGAATCCTCTTTAAATTCTTCTGAGAAAGGTGTTACTTTAAACCATTATCTGCTAACATTAATTACTAGTTGACATTAAGTTGACAGTAAGGCAACAGGAAGGTGAACAAATTTGGAAATGTGAGTATGAACCTTAGAGATGAGGAAAGAATCATGGACAGAGAAAGGGGGATCCTAACAGGCAGAGAGAGGGCATCTTGGTCTTTAGGAGACCTCTGTATCATAGGCTAATTAGAAACCCAAAGTGTCCCCTCACAAAAAGTAATATATATAATATAGAAGCAAAACTCTGCAGTCATCAAAGTAAACTTTTGGTTTTACATTCATAATACAATGTCACCTTAGAAAATCACTGACTCCCAAGTCAAAGTGATGTCATAGCTAGGACTATGACATAAAACAAATTCAGGAAGTGTTTTTAATATCTTTTACTCTACATAACAATAATGTAGTATGTCATATCAAGTTGCATATTTAACATTTTTATCAAGATTGTAAAAAACCAATTTTAGCAAAAACGTTTCAGTAGNTCTGAAATTTCCACATCCATCCTGTAATTTTATTATTTCCAATCACTCCATATAGGAGCCATGCCAGGCCTTCGTCCTGAGAGCTTCTTGCCAGTTGGCCAGATTTTTATTTGTTAGTATTTGAAGCTGTTTTAGAAATCTGCCTATTTAACTCTATTGAATACACAGTTTTTGCAGTTACAAAAGTCACAGTGCAATATATGAGTATTGTATCTCATGTTATAAGCAGTGAAACCCAAAGACATTGATAAGATGCAAAAATGTTCTTAAAACTGTATTTCAGGCNGAACTAATTTTTAAAGTGGTCAATTAAGTTGTCNTTATGGCATAATAATTATGATTCTTTTTCTTTTAAAAATTCTTGTCATAAGGAGGACCTGAGTTATGTGATTTGGCTTCAAAATTTTTTTTAAGTCCCACTTATAATCAGCCATGTCCCAGGATGAGAAAAAGGAATTCAATATTTTATATATTCCCTATGTATTTGATTTCTTTTTGATCCCTGCTTTATACTTTTCCTGTCAATAACTTTGTGCTATCAATGGGGACATTGGAGTTCAAAGATCTGTGCCCTCAGTTCCACAGTTGATGAGCAGAGAGATTCACACCGATGTGACTTCTAACTCTGCGTCCTTCCAACTGTGTAACATGGTTTCCTACAGAGCCCATTGGTATTTTACATAAAGTCCATTTTTGAGCAAACATAGGCCACTGATGAAACATATTTCTGAAATAACTCAGATAAATAACATGTTTCATCATTTAATTTGATTGACTTATCTAAATATTCACTTCTACAAACATTACTTGCTTACTGACTTACTTACTATTTTCTTGTTAATATCTCCCTACATAAGTGGAAGATAATATAAGTTTTTAACTCTTCATTTACCGAGAAAAAGATTACTTTAACACAAGCCATGATATCCATTTAAGCGTTTATTCCAAGAGTGTTGCAGGATTGCTTGTCCCAGCTTGGTAGTCATCAAAAGATACGTTGACATACTTTTTTTTAAACATAATATTTTATTGATTTTTTGGAATTCCATATCTTGCACCCCAATCCTGCTCACCTCCCAGTCTTTTCGTATCTGCCCCTCACCACGGCAGCATGCCCCCCCACAAAGAATCCTCAGAAAATTAATTAAAAACAAAAGAAACAACAACATAAACACCCCACTCCTCTGTTTTTCCAATACCTTTTCATTCATTCCAGTGGCATTGGGAGCTGTGTGTTACACAGTGTACCTTTTGTCCAATTAGCCCCAACCACAAAATGTCCATTGCAGTGAGTCATTGGTCTGATCCCAGGCCTCTGGCACACCATCATCACTAGACCCTCAATGAAACTCCTCTCAGATATCCTGCTGTTTCTGTAGTGTAGTGGTTAGCACACTTACCTCACATTTGCCATACTCTTCAAGTCTTAAGTTGGTTTTAAAATCTGTGCCCATATNCTTGTAGTATCCCTTTTGCTGTGGGACAGGTATTGTTGATGTTAGTGGAGAGGAAAGCTCAGATCATTTGCACTCCTTGGCATTTTGACTAAGTTTGTACATAGAATACTAAGTGTCAGCAATCGTACACACCAGGAATTTCTTGAAGACCATTCAGGCATAGTGGGAAGGATGACTTAAAAGGCTGAACACCCCTCAGATTTACTTCTCTGGTATATAATTTTAACACTAATTATTTTGATTGTTTAATTAAATTCGACCATGTATTCATAACCACTTAATATGTTTTCTTGTGCCCACCCTTTAGAAATACTGTACACAATAGTGTACAGATTAGAGAGCTAGAGAACCTAGATACTCTGTTAACTACTGCCCTACACTTGCTGAGGTGTTCACTTTAGTATGGCCATAGTGATCAACCAACCAATCAAATTAGAATGAAACCAAGCTAGGATGAAATAATGAGCTTTTAAATTTACAATTCTACACTCTCTTTAAATGTTAATGTTCTTGTATTCTAATAGGAGTGAGGCATATTCTTACCTATTCTGACTCTAAAGAGAAATACAGCCTAAAGAAAAATAAAACACAAGGGCCGGAAGCCAAATGTAGGTCTGGACTGGAGTATTTGCTAGCACTCTGTTTAGAGGGAAAGACTTAAATCTTTGCCTCAGGGGCTAGTGAGATGGCTTATTGGGTAAAGATATGTACCACTAAGTCTGAGGATCTGAGTTTGATCCCCAGAACCCACATAGGGAAAAGAAGGACAGATTCATGCACATTGTCCTCTGACCATGACATGTGCACCACAGTGCATGTACATGTGACCACACACACACAAATAAAATAACTAAAAAAATATTTTTTAAAAACTTGGATCAACAGAGAGAATATCCAAATTAACAAAATCAGAAATGAAAAGGGGGACACAACAACAAACATTAAAGAAATCCAGAAAATCATTAGGTCATACTTCAAAAACCTGTACGCCACAAAATTGGAAAATCTAGAAGAAATGGACAAATTTCTTGATAGGTACCACATTCCAAAAATAAATCAAGACCAGATAAACAATTTATATAGACTTATAACCCCTAAAGATATAGAAGCAGTCATTAAAAGTCTCTAGACAAACAAACAAAAAACCAGGACCAGATGGTTTCAGCACAGAATTCTACCAGGCTTTTAAAAAAGAACTAATACCAATACTCCTCAAATTATTCCACAAAATAGAAACAGAAAGAACATTGTCAGATTCTGTTTATAAGGCTACAGTCACCCTGATACTCAAATTTCACAAATACTCAACAAAGAAAGAGAATTACAGACCAATTTCCCTCATGAACATTGATGCAAAAATATTCAATAAAACACTCACAAACTGAAACCAAGAACACATCAAGAAGATCATTCACCATGATCAAGTAAGCTTCATCTCAGAGATGCAGAGATGGTTCAACATATAAAAATCTGTCAATGTAATCCACCATATAAACAAACTGAAAGAAAAAAACCACATGATCATCTCATTAGATGTTGTAAAAACCTATGACAAAATCCAACACTCCTTCATGATAAAAGTCTTGGAGAGACAGGGGATGCAAGGAACATACTTAAACATAATAAAAGCAATATACAGCAAACCTATAGCCAACATCAAATTAAATGAGAGAAACTCAAATCAATTCCACTAAAATCAGGAACAAGACAAGGCTTTCTATTCTCTGCATACCTATTCAATATAGTACTCAAAGTTCTAGCTTGAATGATAAGACAACAAAAGGAGATTAAGGGGATACGAAATGGAAAGGAAGAAGTCAAAGTATCACTATTTGCAGATGACATAAGAGCATACATACATAACCCCAAAAATTCCACCAGAGACCTCCTACAGCTGATAAACATGTTCAGCGATGTGGCTGGATACAAGATTAACTTAAAAAAACCGGTAGCCATCCTATATACAAATGATAAACAGGCTGAGAAAGAAATCAAGGAAACATCACCCTTTACAATAGCCACGAATAATATAAAATATTTTGAGNTAACCCTAACTAAGCAAGTGAAAGACTGGTATGACAAGAACTTCAAGTTTTTGAAGAAAGAAATTGGAGAACATATCAGAAATAGAAAGATCTCAGATGCTTCTGGATCAGTAGGATTAACATAGTAAAAATGGCCATCCTACCAAAAGCAATCTACAGATTCAAATCAATTCCCACCAAAATTCCAACAAGATTCTTTACAGACCTCAAAAGAACAAGACTCAGTTTCATGCAGAAAAACAAAAAACCCAGAATAGTTAAATAATCCTATATAATAAAGTAACTTCCAGGGGTATCACCACCTCTGATTTTTAAACTCTACTATGGAGCTATAGTAACAAAAACAGCATGATATTGACGTGAAAACAGACAGTTGGGTCAATGGAATAGAGTCACAGACCCTGACATAAATCCATACACTCATGAACAGCTAATTTTTGACAAAGAAGCCAAAATTATGCAATGAAAAAAAAGAGCATCTTCAACAAATGGTGCTGGTATAACTAGATGTCACCATGCAGAAGAATGAAAATAGATCCCCATCTATAAGCCTAAACAAAACTCAAGTCCAAGTGGATCAAAGACCTCAATATAAAACCAGTTACACTGAACCTGATAGAAGAGAAAATGGGGAGTAGCCTTGAACACATTGGCACAGGAGACTACTTCCTGAATGTAACACCAGTAGCACAGACACTGAGAACAAGTTAANAAATGGGACCTCATGAAACTGAAAGGCTTCAGTAAGGCAAAGAACACTGTCAATAAGACAAAATGGCAGGTTATAGAATGGGAAAAGATCTTCACCAACCCCACATCTGACAGAGGACTGATCTTCAAAATATAAAAAATATAAAAAAACTCAAGAAACTAGACATGAAAAAAATAATCTAATTAAAAAAATGGGGTACAGATCTGAATAGAGAATTCTCAACAGAAGAATCTCAAATGGCTGCGATACACTTAAAGAACTGTTCAACATCCGTAGCCATCACAGAAATGCAAATCAAAACAACTCTGAGATACCATCTTACCCTGTCAGAATGGCTAAGATCAAAAACACTGAGGACANCTTATGTTGGAGATGATGCAGAGCAAGGGGAACACTCCTCCACTGCTGGTGGGAGTACAAACTTGTACAGACACTGTGGAAATCAGTATGGCAGTTTCTCAGAAAATTGGGTATCGATATACCTCAAGACCCAGCTATACCACTCTTAGGCATAACCCAAAGGATGCTCAATCATACTACAAGGACAGTTACTTAACTATGTTCATAGCAGCATTATTCATAATAGCCAGAACCTAGAAATAATCTAGATGCCCCTCAACCAAAGAATGGATAAAAAAAAAACAAAAAACATACTGTACATTTATACAATGGAGTATTACTCAGCTATTAAAAAAAATGACATCAGGAAATTTGAAGGCAAATGGATGAAACTATAAGAAATTATCCTGAATGAGGTAACGCAGAAAGACAAATGTAGTATGTACTCACTCACAAAGTGGATATTGACTATAAAGTAAAGGATACCCATGCTACAATCCACAGATCCCAAGAGTCTAGGTAACAAAGAGAGCCCAAAGAGGGATGCATGGATTTCCCTGGGAAGAGGAAATAGAAGAGATCTCCTGGGTAAACCTGGAGGCAAGTGGGGATAGGAATACAGAGATCAGGTTGTGGGTGGGATAGAGGGGAGAGTAATGAAAGAAATGTCTTGATGGGGCAGGGAGCCTTTTGGGGTTAGGGAGAAACCTGGTGAAAAAGAAACTCCTATGAATCTACAAGGATGACCCCAGCTAAGGCTCCTAGCAATAGTGGAGAGGGTGCCTGAACTGGCCTTCTTCTGTAATCAGATTGGTGACTACCCTAGTTGTCATCAGAGAGCCTTCATCCAGTAACTGATGGAAGCAGATGCAGAGATCCACAGCCAAGTACTGGGCCGAACTCAGGAAGTCTTGTTGAAGAGAGGAGGGAAGGATTGTATGAGCCAGGAGGGTGAAGATCATCACAAGGGAACCCACAGAGACAATTAACCTGTGCTCATAGAAGCTCACAGAATCTGGACTGACAGCTAGAGAGCCTGCATGGGACCAACCTAGGACCTCTACATATGTGTAACAGTTGTCTAGCTTGGTCTACTTGTGGTATTCTTATCAGTGCAACTGGGGCCTGTCCTTGACACTTTGGCAGGCTTTTGGGAACCTATTCCTCATATTGGGTTGCCTTACCAACCCTTAATAGGAGAGGAGGAGCTTAGTTCTAAGGCAACTTGAATTGCCATGCTGTGTTGACACCCATGAGAGGCCTGCCCCTTTCTGAGCAGAAACAGAGGAGTGGATTCCAGGGAAGGGGAAAAGGGGAAGTTGGGGGAGGGAATGGAAGGAGAAAAGGGAGAGGAAACTGCTGTTGAGATATAAAGCAAATGGATAGATATAATTCATAAAAAATCAGAATATAAAAAATTGCCTCAGTTTCTGCCCTTAAAATATATAACTACTAACCCTGCCTTTATGCCATACTTTAGAGTATTGTTGGGCATGAAGAGAGGGTTCAGACGATAAGAGCATTGACAACTATTTCAGAGGACCCAGGTTCCATTCCAATACCCACACTGTGGCTTATACCTGTCTCAGTCCAGTGCCTGGGGGGATCTGTGTTCATCCTCTGTGACCCAGGAGTGGCACACTCACATGCTGCACAGACACACATGCAGGCAAAGCAACCACATACATAAAAAAAAAATTTAAAATGAAAATAAGGTATTGGTGTTATTTTCCTCAAACTTCCTCTAAGGTAGTTAGATACTGCAGTAAATATTTAACGGGAAGAGGAAAGGCATGCTGGTCAGAAAAGGAGGAAAAACAAACAAGAGTACACCACAGGCCCTTGCTTTAAGTGAACTTTGATCAGTACCAAAAATAATAGCCTCCACAATGCCAGTAAACAGTCCCTAAATTTTTTCCCTCTCAGTGGTATTATTACTGCTTCCCTTCTTGTATTAGTTCACCAAGCTTGGCATGACCTCTTTGAAATTAGATTCCTCCCAATGAGGGGCCAGCCAACTTTTCCATGAACAGTTGAGTATTAAATATGCTTGGCAATATGGGTCATAGCATCTCTTTCACAGCCTCACAGTTCTGCAGCATGAAACAGCCATAGGCAATATGAGCATGAGACGGTCCCTGATAAAATCAAGTGTTCTGCACGCCAGCGTTTGAATGTTAGACAGCTTGATTATCTTTCAAGTGTTTTCCTGACTCTGTAAAAAGGTAAACAGCAGTCACTTCTTGCCTCTGGCTGCTGTTTGCTTATCCCTCATCTGAACCCAACCCTCACAGCTGGGTGAGGTAACTCACACCTATAATGACAGCACTCAGATGGCTGAGGCAGGAGGGTCAGTATGAGTTCAAGATCAGTATGGGCTAAAGAGTGGACTCTTGTCTTTTATATGCATGTACATATAAATATGTGTATGTTCTGTTTCATATATATGTATATGAGTGTATTCATGTATATGTGCATCTATACATGTGTGTACATGTATATATTGTATATGTGTATATATACATACAATATATATTGTTTGTGTATGTGTGTACATGTATACACACGCACACACATATATATGTACTATATATATATATATATATATATATATTACATGCACATGCTATTCCTTGAACAGTTTGGGACAACTGACAGGAGCTCTGGATAAAAGAGTTGGGAGAACCCTCAGTATGTGGGAAGACCCTATAAAAATAAACATCACACTGTGGAGGAACAATATTAATATTTTGCAAAATAAATCAGAAAAGACACTATTCAGTAAGATTCCTGTTTATGTTGCATCAGTTTGGAGGCAGGAAGTTGGAAGCACCCACCCCCCACCCACCATACACACACTTCAACTAAGGCAGCACCAGANTCAGGCTGGTGCTGAGGCAAACATTGCTAGACACAGTGCACAGAAAAAAAGGTCAGCGAAGAGATGGCCATGCTTTATTTTTAAACGTGATGAGTTTCAGAGAATCCTGGTGCATCCTGTGCGAAGAGCTTGGAACCTAGTTCAGGAGTATAAGTGNGAGGTTTAGAGAAGGAAATGTGGGGGTCCCTCAGCGGGGAGACTGTAGCAGTCATGTCAGCAAAGCCAAGGCCATGTTATCTCATCTGATTCATCAAGGTCCATTGAAACTTGACCCAGATGTTAATGTCCAAACTTGAAATATTGTGCCAGCTTTTAACTTTGGTGCTCTAGGGTCAGGAAGATTAAATTTAGATACTTATTTGTAGTGTGAATTGGAACATATAATATGTTCTTACTGTAATTCTTCCTTTTCAGAATTTCACATGTGTTTGGGCACTGGAATGGTTTGAATAGACTTCATTTGTTTGTTTTTTTCTTTTGTATATGTGCTGCTGTGTAGTAAACACTGTACTGATGATGACTAGTGTGGTTCCTCTTCACCTGATCTTTTTTGAGTCAACTAAGTAACAAGAGTCAGCCCAGGGCAGTGATCCAGCTTCATTAGCCACAGTCTCAAAGGCCTACAAAATCTCTCCTCTTGGGTAAAGCCTATCGTCTTCTTCAGCATGTGTGAGTCCAATCGGATGTGTCATGTCTGACTGATGGACACTTTCCGTGTACCTTGAATCTTCTATGCTTGCTAACTCTGTCAGGAGGACCTAGTAAATGCTCAGTAAACACATGAATTAATCTTCAAGAGCTAATTGACAAGGCCAGAGAAACTCATTAAAACAGCTTATTCTGCATTTCCGTAATCTCATTGATCTTTACTATTGCATTTTCAAGAAAATGCGTGGTGTAATAGAGTTATCTGATCACATCTAAAATAAATCTTCCTACGGGTAAATAGAAACAAAGACAATCATACATAGTTAGATTTTAATTAATACCCTTCAATTGAAAAATTAGTATTTGGGACATTATTTTTTCTTTTTTTACATGTGAAATGTTGATCATTTTGAATTAACTTTAATGGAGCATGGTTTACATGTTAAGAATCACTAATTTTAAGCAAACTTTGAGAAGAAGAGTACACACCTGTGTCCCTAGCCACCATCACTGTATTGACAGGTCTCTTGCTACAGGAAGTATTTAACACACCTTTCTAATCACATTCCTCCCTTAGTACCTCCCCTAATTAATAGTCATAAATTTTGTTTTCTCCAGAAACTTTTCAATGTTTTTCATTGAATTTATGTATTTATTGATTGTTTATTTATGTAGATTTCATGTGACTGTGTATGTGCTTTGGTGCATGTCCCATAGCATGAGTGCGGAAGCCAGAGGACAACTTGCAGCAGTCAGCTCTCTCTGTCTACCATATGGGTCCCCACAATCAAGCTCTGTTTTTTAGGTTCAGTGGAAAGCTCCTTTATCAGCTGAACCATCTTGTTGGCTCCTCCAGTAACTTTTTAAAAATATAAATCATATTGTTTGATGCAGAAAATAGGCTTATTCCCTCAGTAAAATGATTATAGCACATGCTGTCAGTGACTGTGACCTTTACTCACAATGATGAATCAGCATTCAGTCCCTTATTCCAGCTGAAGATGCTTCCATGATCTCACTGAACAACATTTGTTTATTCATTCACAGAGAATGGGCATGTGGGATCCATTCAATTTGAGTCAATGACATTTCTATGAACATTGAAGTATAAACCTTTGAGTCAAGGGTGTATCTGCCACACTATAGGAAACTCTATTACGTTTTGTTTCTATTATTCTTTGTTTGAAAACTGATGCATAATTTTTATGTCAGAGTCTACTGTTTGCTCCATTTCAGAATGACAGAGGCATTTGTCTTCATTAGACACATTTTATTCTTTTTATAATTAAAAGTGATTCAGTTTCTGTTTAAAAACCATCAGATAACTGTTACTGAGGTCAAGTTATTTTTCTTCTTTTTTCCCTTTATTTTATTTCAAAAATTGTGTGTGTGTGTACATGTATGTTAGGTAGGCCTGCATCTTGACAATGGTGTGCCATGGTACCCATGCAGAGAATAGCCTCTAGAACTGACCCTAGCCTTCCATCTTGTTTGAGATGTAGCTGTCTTAGTCGAGGCTACTATTGCTATAATGAAACACCATGACCAAAGCAACTGGATGAGAAAAGGACTTATTGAGCTTATACTTCCATATCACTGTTCATTATGAACACTTGGAACAGGGACTCAAACAAGACAAGAACCTGAAGGAAGGACCTNATGCAGAGGCATGAAGAAATGCTGCTTACTGGCTTGCTCTTTATGGCTTGCTCAGCCTGGTTTCTTATAGAGAAATGTGAGAAACATACAGAAAGGCTGGGCCCTCTCCCATCAGTNATTAAGGAAATGTTCTTCAGGCTTGCCTACAGCCCTACCTTATGGAGAAATTTTCTCAGTTGAGGTTCCCTCTTGTGGTGATTATATTGTGTCCCCCAAAATATTGTGTACCCTAATAAAACTTATCTGGGGTCAGAGAACAGAACAGCCACTAGGTAGACATAGAGGCCAGAAAATGGTGGCACATGTGCCTTTAATCCTAACATCTGGAGGCAGAGATCCATCCAGATCTCTGTGGGTTCAAGGCCACACTGGAAACAAAGCCAGGCATGGTGGCACACACCTTTAGTCCCAGGACTTGAGATTTCACGTCTTGCTTGGGAAAGACACATGCCTTTAATCCCAGGATGTGATGGCAGAAAGCAGCAAGGTATATAAAGCATGAGAACCAGACACTAGAGGCCTCTTAAGCTTTTAGGCTTTGAGCAGCAGTTGAGCTGAGATTCATTTGGATGAGTTCTCAGAAGCCTGCAGTCTCAAGAAACAAGATCAGCTGAGGAGTTGGCAAGGTGAGGTTGGCTGTGGCTTATTCTCTTTCTCTGACCTTTCAGAATTTACCTCAATACCTGGCCTGGTGTTTTTTATTAATAAGAATGTTTAAGATTTACATTACACCCTCTTCTCACTTGACTATAGTTTATGTCAAGCTGACCAAAGTATCCATTGTTTCAAATGTGATCTTCCACTTTCTATCATGTATCAACAAAGCAAAGTAATGATTGCTATAGACATATGCAATTTTCCTAGCAAGTATCAAGATGAAACATATTTTAACTGAACATGATGGCAATTTAATGGGCAGATACAGGAGGATTGCCATAAGTTCAAGGTTAGCTTTGTCTACTGTGGTGAGTTGTAGGCCAGCCAGGGATCGAGGCAACACCATGCCCCTCACCCCACCCCCATACACACACACACAAATTAAAATTAATTAAAGAAGAAAAAATAGTATTTGTAGAATTATTTTCACATGAGCTCAGAACTGAACTGTATATGGATTTATAAAGTCAGTCCAATACATAAAATGCATCTTATATTGTCTTATTTTGTATATGAAAATGCTGGGAGGGGAGATGAGTAGGACTTTTCTAGGTTCTGTTACATTGTTAAACAGGGTTTCTTCGGGTCATAAAATATAGTACACAGTGTGATTCTAATTAGAATATTCCAGAGCCCATGTGTGATAAAGAGAGGATATCCCACAGTGGAGGGCTGTGGGCTCAGGCTTCCTCCACAGAACTAGTCTGAGGCAGTGGATGTGTGCTTTCATTCTACTCTGCAAAGAGGCACCAAACTACCAAGCACTGAAATTGAGTGCCCTCAGACTGAGGATCAGTCACCAGAACCATTTTTCCCCTGAGAAGAAAGTCTGGAGAGAGAAAACTGCCTGACCTCTCCCAGTTAGCATGCCACAGTTGCAGGCATAACCACCCACAGTGACAGGCCTGTATTGCTGCAATGTGTGTTTGTGTTCCCCAGGCTGCAGTCCAGGATATGTCAGCAAGGATCAGTCTGGGTACCATTTCAGTGCTTCCATATTGGCCATAAGAGAAAGACAGAAAGGGAAGCTGTAAGGGAAAACTATGTCCTATTCTTCTAATATACTAGAGAATGTTGCTGATCCCCAAGGACAGAGGCTCCTTCTGAGCCTTTGTACAGCTACAGCCTCAGCTTGACAAGCAAGTCAGGGAGGTGAGGAAGAACTAGAATAGCGTCCTTGCTCCTCCAGTGGCCACCTACTGCCCTGGATATCACAGGGCATCAGTGTGGGGGTTAAGGAATAGCATGGCTCATTCTGAGCAGACAGCATTGACTGATGCTTCAGCCTGTGCTGAAAGCACACAACATCACATTTCCATATTCTCCCATTCATTGTAGGGAAATTAAACTTCTCAAAAACTTATTCTGAAAGACAAGGCTCCTTCTTGCTGATCTGGAATACTATTTGTATAATACACACGGGCTTTATAGCTTTCAAATTGGCTATTTGATATTTCCTGAAGACTGGGGTCCAGAAACTAACTCAGCATTGTACTATCATTTCCCATGATCTGTGCTAATATTCATTGTTTCCTGATCTATCATCACATTAAGCAAGTCTCTCCCTATGTCATGAGAGTATGTGAGCTTTCTACATCCATCTTTGGATTCTGGTTACCCACACAATTTCTATGTTGTAAAGAAAAATAATTAAAAATTAATTTTATCAACCCTTAGTTTCAATTTGTTGAAGTGGAGATGACCTGACCTATTATTGCAAATAATAGTGAGCATTTACCTCAATATGTAGCACATGATTAGTGCATGATGTATTTACAAGTTCTAGAGCACCTGAATCATGCAGGCGTGTCCAATTGGAGGAATCACATCTTTGGGCTTCTCATGGAGCCCTGGCCCATGATCAAAAGAAAAAGAGGCATGGAATAGCACTGAGCTGTTTAAAAGCAAGCTGCACAATGAAACATGGGTTGTTACCTCAGTGCTGACTGAATTAAGATGACCTGGAGACTTTTGACACCATGTAGATTTATTGTAGCTTAAGAATCTTCTTAACTAATAACCTAATTCCACCTACTGAATTCTCACTAGATGCCAAGGATGGTGCTACATAGTTTATTCAAATCATCTTTATTTAATGAATAACAAGAAAGAAGTGTGTCTCTATGTTCAAAACAAATGACAAAGTCAGTCAGGAAGAATCAGTAAATTGGCAAAGGCTGCAGAGAGAACATGATGAAGACAGGAGCTGAAAAAAAATTAAAAATGGAAAACTTTAAAATGGTGTAGTTGTAAGGCTTGTATCTAAATTAGTGTCTATGTGGTTTGACCCTCTTTAAATCCTGATCTGAGCCATTGCTCTTTATAAAAACTCTGAAGTTTTGTAGCTTTACTAGTCAAACCTTTATAGGAATAATTTGCCACGGATCCACTTTTAATAGAGCAATCTCCATATTATAAACACACAAAATCAATGTGGGCTCTCCTCGATCATGCCAATCTGGGAACACACAAAATCAATGTGGGCTCTCCTAGATCATGCCAATCCGGAACCTGGTGATGAAGAAATCGAAAGTATCTCTTAGAAGCTAATATTCATATGCATACTTAGCTCAGACCCCAAGAACTAAAAACACTCATAAAAACTATTTCCTCCTACTTTATTATATTGACTATGTGTTAGCAGTGTTCATACTACCTTGAATGAATTTGTATGGGTTTCATTTCAATACAATCAAATAAATTCTAGGAATACAAACATCATTTTTAAAAGTAGATAAAAAAATTGAACCTCAAAATGATTGAATAAAAAGTAATAAATTACAAGACTTTCAGACTTTGCCATGTTATTTACAAGTGTATGTGTATGCAAGGTAAATTATTTATGCAGAATCAAATAACTGGAGAGCTGGTACTACTAAATATTTTTAGATATTGTGAATACTTATATTAAGAAGAAAAATTGACAACTTGATAGTCTCCATGCAATGTCTTTGTCTGTATCCAGATATTCAAATATTTTATATGCTTGCAGTTATTTTGATAATAGAAAAGATAAGACCTTGAAGGATTATTCAAGCAATGACATATTTTGTTAATTCACAGAATGAGTAATGTTCCTTACAGTTCTATGCTGTAAATGTGATTGAGTTCTAATTCAGATTCCATTCAGTACACTCCATTGAATGCTTGTCTTCCCTTAAGAATAAAATGAGGTCAAGCATATCAGGCATCCCTACAGTCCTATCACTGAGAAGGCAGAGGTAGAATGACTAAGTTCTAGGCTAGCCAGTGCTACATAGTGAGAATCTGTCTCAAAAATAAATAAATAAAATGAAAACTAAAGTGAAGACAGTTATTTTTGCTCTGTCTCCCTCTATACACACATACATACACACAATCATAAATAAATAAATAAATAAATAAATAAATAAATAAATAAATAAATAAATAAATACATTATCTGGGTGTATTGATGTGTGTTTATAATTCTAACAGTTGGGAGAACAGAAAGATTGCTATATGTTAAAGCTCAATAACAGCCTGGGCTACCTAGCAAGACTCTGTCTCAAGACTCTGTATGCATACATACATACATACACATACACATACACACATGCCCCATATATATAATATTCACAAAACAAATAGTTGATAACTAAAATAATGAGTCCTAGATCACTCTGGATCAGTAACATTAACAAAGATGATCCCTGACTCCAGAGTCATCAGCAATATCTAAAAATTGTCTCAGGTACCATAACTGGGCTGAGGGAAAAAGGAAAAATGTTTACATCTAGCAGGTAGAGATGTTGCTGAAAATCCTCCAATGGTGGAACAATATCTCACAGGCAAGGTATGTGGCCCCCAGGCCATCTGAGCTGAGACTGAGAAAAATTGATGGAGATGACAGGAAGCTTGTTACAATAGGATGCTACCAGCTGCTAGCACAGAAAGGATGCAGTTTGTTGCTTTTAGAATCTCTACATTTTAATAATACTGGAGAATACTCACTCTCNGAGTTGCAGACACAGAAGATAGGCATGCAATGTTATTTTGCAGAAGTAAAATTGGAAACAAATGGAGTGGGACATGTGCAAAGCATGCTATGGGATTTTGATGTTATTAAAATGTGAAGGGCTCTCTGCAGACCTGCACCCTGGTATTCTCATAAAGACATCATCCTATGATCCAGACAGAAAGTGTTTATGTAGGCAAAGTCACTCGTGGGCCCCTGCATGAGCAACATCTCCTTGATCGCCCGCCCTCTATGCTTGGGTTTCATCTTTTCCGCAGGTGTGGTCATTGATGGGAAGAGTGGTTAATAAGGAATTACTTGCTCTCACAGAAGCTCAGCTCCCATGCTGTGTTTTAAAATTATGCCCGCCCCCCCATCTGAAGAGTTCATTGAGGTTAATAAAATCAGTGCTGTGCTGCCAGTCCTCAATAGTGGACATGGTCAGCTGGAAAGTGTATGTTTATGTTTTTATTAATCCAGATAGGTTAAGACATCCTAATGCTGTCTCATTATAATGAAAACAAAGGTTCAAACTGTGCTAAAAATCTTAATGCATAACTTTGGGTTACAAAGGGTACCTGTCCTGAAATGATGCTCTGACAGGAAAGAGAAGCTTGACAGAGTGAATATGGCATGGGTTTCTTCATGTTTTAAATGAACAATCATGACAAATCCATGAGCTGAATTCAAGAGGAAAGGGGCAGACCTTGTGACTGAGCACAAGGTGTTTTATCTCGTCACTGAAAAGTATGCTGTTCTTTACTCTTCCACTCCCAACATTTATGAAAGCAGCTAATAATGATATTATCATGTGCCCGTAAATACTAATTGCNCTGTGTCAATCTAATTAGACCCATACAGCTCAGCCAACTGGCAAAAACACTAGCCTCAGTTCAGGTTCCAAGTCCTTCCCACAGCGGGTCTGCATAAATAGGAGGAGATCTTCACCGTGTTCTGAAAAGCCTTCCAGATAAACACTGAAAATTTTTTATTTGTTATCTTAAATCTTCACCTAGTTTCATAATTTTCAAAAGAATTATTTCATGACATAGAGTAGTCAACATTTCATTATCTGTGCTTCCTTTTATCCATCAATAATTCTTACTTACATATCAGCCATTTTTCACAATTTTGAGCACCATGGAGATAAACAATATATCTAAAGCATATAAGGTTCTACACA
>LZPO01067047.1:22464-42999 GCA_001675575.1 Neotoma lepida
GGTGGTTGGTTAACTTTTAATGATTACTATATTTCCTTAGGAGTTATAAGTCTATTTAAATTGTATACCTGATCTTGATTTAACTTTGGTAAGGGATATCTATTGTGCTTTCTTTTAGATTTTCCTGTGGAGTACAGGTTTTTAAAGTATGACTTCATGATTCTTTGAATTTCCTTGGTGTCTGTTTTTATGGCTCCCTTTTCATTTCTGAATTTTTTAATTTGAATATTCTCTCTTTGTCTTTTAGTTAGTTTGAATAAGTGTTTATCTATCTTTTTTATTTCCTCAAACAAACAATTCTTTGTTTCTTTGATTCCTTTTATTGTTTTCTTCATTACTATTTTATTGATTTCAATCCTCAGTTTGATTATTTCCTGCTGTCTACTCCTCTGTTTATTTTTATTTTTTTCTATAGCTTTTTATTTTATGTTTTTTAAATTTTTTATTTTATTTTTTTTATTTTTCGAGACAGGATTTCTCTGTATAGCTTTGGTGCCTTTCCTGGAACTCATTCGGTAGCCCAGGCTGGCCTCGAATTCACAGAGATCTGCCTGCCTCTGCCTCCCGAGTGCTGGGATTAAAGGCATGCGCCACTATCACCCAGCCTGTTCTATAGCTTTATAGTGTGCTGTTAAGTTGCTACTATGAGATCTCTGCAATTTCTTTCTGTAGGCATTTAGTGCTATGAGTGCTTCTCTTAGCACAGCTTTCATTCTATCCCATAAGTTAGGGTATGTTGTGTATTTATTTTCATTGAATTCTAGGAAGTCTTTACTTCTTTATTTCTGCCTTGATCCAGCAGTCCTTCAGGAGAGAATTGTTAAGTTTCCATGAGTTTGTAGGCTTTGTGTTGTTTCTGTTTATGTTATAATCCAGCTTCAATCCCTGGTTATCTGATTGGATACAGGAGTTATTTCAATTTTTTTGTATCCTTTGAGAGTTGCTTTGTGACTGAGTATGTGGTCAATTTGGGAGAAAGTTTCCTGAGGTATTAATAAGAAGGTGTATTCTTTTGTGTTTAGATGAAATGTTCTGTAAATATCTGTTAGGTCAATTTGGCTCATAACATCTGTTAGCTCCAATATTTCTGTTTAGTTTTGTCTGGATGACCTGTGCATTTTGGAGAGTGGAGTATTGAAGTCTCCCATTACCAATGTGTGAGCGTCAAAGTGTAATTTAAGCTTATTGATGCCCTTGTGTTACAGGCACAGATGTTAAGAATTGAAAGATCATCTTGGTGGGTTTTTCCTTTGATGTGTATGAAGCGTCTTTCTCCATCTCTTTTGATTAATTTTGGTTTGAAGTCTACTTTGTTAGATATTAGAATGGCTATACCAGCTNGCTTTGTAGGTCCCTTTGCTTGGAAATATTTTTCCATTCTTTACTTCGAGGGAAAATCTATCTTTGATGTTAAGGTGTGTTTCTTGTATGTAGCAGAAAGATGGATTCTAATTTTGCATCTATTCTGTTAGTCTGTGTCTTTTTATTAAGGAATTGAGTCAATAGATACTGAGAGAAATCACTGACCAATGATTATTAATTCCTGTTAATTTGTTGTTGTTGGTGGTGCTGTATGAGTGGGTTGGTATTTGAATGTGTGTGTGTGTGTGTGTGTGTGTGTGTGTGCATGCATGTGTGAGCACATGCTTCCCTTCTTTTGGTTTTGCTGGTGTGAGATTATTTATTTCCTGTGGTTTATGGGTATAGCAACCTCCCTGAGTTGGAGTTTTCTCTCTAGTATATTTTTTATTCTATAGGGCTGGATTTGCAAATAGATATTGTTTAAATTTGAGTTTATCATAGAATATCTTGTTTTCTTCATCTATGGTGACTGAAAATTTTGCTAGATATAGTAGTCTGGGCTGACATCTGTAGTCTCTTAGAGTCTGCAGGACATCTATCCAGATCCTTCTGACTTTTAGAGTCTCCATTGAGAAGTTAGGTATACTTCTAATAGGTCTGACTATATATGTTACTTGCCCTTTTTCCCTTGCAGCTTTTAGTATTCTTCCTTTGTTCTATGTGTTTAGTGTTTTGATTATTATGTGGTCAGGGGACTTTCTTTTCCAGTCCAGTCTATTTGGTGTTCTGTATGCTTCTTGTATCTTTATAGACATGTCCTTCTTTAAATTAGGAAATTTTTCTTCCATGATTTTGTTGAAAAGGTTTTCTGGGCTTTGAGCTGGGATCCTTCTCCTTCTTCTATTCCTATTATTCTTAGGTTTGATCTTTTCATAGTATTCCAGATTTCTTGGATATTTTGCATCAGGAATTTCTTTAGATTTAACATTTCCTTGACTAATATATCTAGTTCTTCTATGTTTCTTCAACACTTGAGAATTTCTTGTCTATCTCTTGTATTCTGTTGGTGATACTTACATCTCTAATTCCTGTTCACTTTCCTAGATTTTCCATCTCTAGAATTCTTTCAGTTTGTGTTTTCTTTATTGCTTTTATTTCCATTTTCAAGTCTTGAATTTTTTATTTATTTTCTTAAACTGTTTGTTTCTTGGCTTTCTTTGATGGATTTACTCATTTTTCTCCAATTATTTTTGTGTTTCCCTCACTTTCTTTGAGGAATTTATTCACTTCTTCTTTAAGGACATCTATTGTCTTCATAAAGTTGGTTTTAAGTACTTTTTCTTGTGCTTTAATCATGTTGTGATATTCAGGGCTTTGCAGTATTCAGTAGGATAGCTGGGCTCTGGTGGTGACATATTGCCCTAGCTGNTGCTGATTGTGTTTTTACACTGGTGTCTAGGCATCTGGGTTTATGGTGATATTTGGTTAGGTGACAATTTCTAGGTTTGTTTTTGTTGGATGTCTATTTTTTCCTTGGTTTCTGCTTCCTCTCTGGTCTTTTGGCTTGTGTGACCTGTGGTTGAGCAGATAGTTTCAACCCAAGTTAGGGGGTGGACTTCTGGTGGCTGGTGTATAGTCTCTTGTAGAGCAACATCTCCACCAAAGTTGCAGGCAGAAGTTCTGGCAGGCTGCTTGGCTTCTGATCCAGCAGGATGTCTCCAACTGGGTTACAGGCTAGAGTTCTAGGCCTTTATGACCACTGGTACAGTAGGGAGACCTTTGGAGTTTTGGGTTGGGATATGGCTAAGAAGAGGGGACAGAGGACTGGGAGTAGGGTAGATGGCCTACCTGTTCATCTGGGAGGCAGGGTCTGTGCTGTTCTGAAGGGGTGGTGTGGTGGGGGGAGATGGTTGGATTTATGTGGTGTTTGCTGGAGCTAAACTGTTCTCCTTCAAGGTGTAGTATATAGTTTTGCGTGCAGAGGGTGTTTACTGGAGGGAATCTAGACAGTGGGGAAGGTCCATGGGCTGTAGGCATGTCTAGTCTTCTAACAGGTGTGGCTTCTTTTTTATTTTTTTTAAAATAAATTCTAAAATATACTTGCTGCATTCCTGAATTCATGGTTAGCATATTTCTAAAATTCCCTAGCAATGATCATTTTGACAATTTCACAGATGAAGAAACTGGGCAGGCCAGACAACTAGCTGAAGACAACACTTATGCCAAATGATGGCACTAAGATTCAATCACGTGGTGACATTGGTATAAAACCATGTTTTGTTTTGTCCCTTTATTTCTTATGTGTTCACTGAGTTGAAGCCCCCTGTGGCTTGGATTATGAACAGAAAGCTGAGTACTCCAACTCACTTTTTGTCACTTAATGGTGGCCATTGGGCAACTGTCTCCAGTGCTTTAAGCTTTTCTTTGCTAAAAATCATTTTCATTTAAAGAAAAGAAAAAAAAATCTGTCCTCTTGCTCCATGTTCTCTGACAGAATACATTCTGTTCTTCCTGAAACTATATTTTAGCAATTTATGTGGCCACTGTTCCTTGAAGCAATCTCTATAAATCAGAATTGTGTCTTTTTGTCTTTAAAGGTCGGCTTCTAAAGCAGTGGTTCTTTAGCAAATCTATCCACTTCTCTAACTGGTCTAGTCTTAAAATTCCAAGCAATCCCTAAAGATACAATGTTTTCCTACTTTAAAAACTGTAATATTCCCTCCTGTATCACAAGAAATTAAGTATTTTTATGTCACCTATTATAATTCTTAGTAATCTTGTAATTCTACAAAGAGATCACTGAGATTATCACTAAAATTATTAATGAGAAAATAAACTAGGAATAATGGCTTAAAAATAAAATAACTGTAGCGCCCACATTGCTGAGAGCACACAGAGCACATCTCAACATTGAGTAAAGAGTTTGAACTTGTTTTGACTTGAAGAGTAAATATTCTGGGCATGGAAAAGTGTTAAAAATTAAAGTATGTGGGATCTCACTGAGGGAAATCCCATTTAAGAAACTGAAGTCAGGGCTGAGGAGATGATTAATCATACTTGTTACTCTGGCAGAGGACCCAAGTTCCTTTCCTAGCACGTAATTTCAATGGTAACTCACAGCTGCCTGTAACCCTAACACCTGTGTGCATGTGTAGATAATATACATGTACATACACACAAACACACATACAAACACACACATACACACACACGATTTTTTAAATCTAAAAAGACAGAATAAAGCAAACAAAAATAATGAAATCAGCCAAACTTCTGGTCAAGTAATAAAAAGTAAAAGGAAAAATGGAAAAGAGTAGATGCAGAATCCTGGTTTGTGCCACCAGACCTATTATTTCTGTAGTATACATATGAAATAACATATGTATTTGATAGAACATGGTTATTACATTCAATCCAGGGGCCACTTGGGTACTTTAAATATATCTATATTTTCATGGTACAGTGCCTTCATTTATTTACTATTTATTCAATATAAAAATATTGAAAATCAAATTTTTTTCACACACTATATTCTGATCATGGTCTTCCTTCCCTCTTCTCCATCTAGATCCTCCCCACCACCCACATTTCCTCTTTACTGAGCTTTTTAATTGCTAAGAACCCTATGTTGTTTAATAATGGACATTGCCATATTGTCTAGTTCACAAATAAAGGTTGATAATAATTTGACAAAATTAACTATATGGAGACTATGACATAAGCATAATTTTAAAAATTTAAAACAATTTATGTTTTTGACAGAGAAATATCCTTTAGCACTTTCAAAAATTTGAACATATCTTATACTGTTTCTTTTATTTCCATAACTTCATCATCTTTATATTTCTTCAAAAAACTCATATAAAATGACTAGGACAAATTATCATGCTATGTGAATTTGAGTGAANAGTAATTTGAAGATGTATTATAGTGATTACACATCAACAGAGATTAATATGTGTTTATGATTAGACCTTTTTTTATGAAGCAGGTGAGCCATAGGGACAAACTCTTGGAGCAGAAAATAAACCATTTCACATTTTCTTGATGAAGAGACAGCACCTACTACTCCTATGTGGCATGTGGCAGCATGACAAATAAATTACTTCTGATAAAAGCATTAAAGAGTTGCATAAAGGATTAATGGCTGGTAGTTAAGCTGTGAAAGCACAAACATACAAAAAATGACTTTGAGTGTAAGAAGTTAAGGGAAAATCTTGTAATATTAATATATCTTTCTTGTAATTCCCTGCTGCACCTATATAGTAAATGTAAACTCCCCCAGATAGCCTGAGTTTCATATTTAACTTCTAAAATTTAGGCAAATAATAATTCATTTTTTCCATGCTATCTTTGTTTTTTATTTATTTTTATTTACAAAAATTTTCCCTTCATTTTGTACATCAATCAAAGATCTCCCTCTTCCCTCTTCCCCCCAGCCTTCTCCTCCCAATCCACCCCCCCCCCACAAGAAGGCAAGGCACATCCAGTAGAGGCAAGTCCAAGCCTCTCCCCCTGCCTCAAGGCTCCATGAGCTCATCATAGGTAGTGGGCTCCAAAAAGTCCATTCATGTACCAGGAATGGATTCTGGTCCCACTGCCAGGGGGCCCTCCAAGCAGATCTAGTTATACAACTCTCTCCCCATGCAGGGGGCCCAGCCCAGTCCCATGCAGGCTCCAAAGCTGTTGATTCAACTTTCATGAGTTTCCACTAGTTTGGTTTGGTCACCTCTGCAGGTTTCCCCATTATGATCTTGATGCACTTGCTCATAGAATCTCTATTCTCTCTCCAAGACTGGACTCCTGGAGCTCTGCCTAGTGCCTGGCTGTGGGTCTCTGTATCTGCTTCCATCAGTCACTGGAGAAAAGTTCTGTGATGACAGTTAGGGTATTCACTGATCTGATCACTGGGGCAAGGCGGTTCAGTTCAGGCACCCTCTCCACTATTTCTAGTAGTCCAAGCTGGAGTCATCCCTGGGGATTCCTTGGGACTTACCTAGCACCGGTTTCTCTCTATCCCGATGATGTCTCCCTTTATCACGGCATCTCTTTCACTACTTTCCCTCTCTATCCCTGTTCCAGCTCAACCATCCTGTTCCCTAATGTTCTCATGCCCTATCCCCTACCCTCCATTGCCCACCCCTCATCCCTAGTTTACTCATGGAGATCACATCTATTTCCCCTTCCTAGGGTGATCCATGCTTCCCTCTTTGGGTCTTCCTTGTTAGTTAGCTTCTCTGGATTTGTGGGTTATAGCCTGATTATCCTTTGCTTTACATCTTGTATCCACTTATGAGTGAGTACATACCATGTTTGTCCTCCTGAGTCTGGGTTACCTCACTCAGGATGATCTTTTCTAGTTCCATCCATTTGCCTGCAAACTTCATAAGGTCATTGTTTTTCTCTGCTGAGTAGTACTCCATTGTGTATATGTACCACATTTTCTTAATCCATTCTTCAGTTGGGGGGCATCTAGGTTGTTTCCACATTCTGGCTATTACAAATAATGCTGCTGTGAACATAGTTGAGCATGTGTCCTTGTGGTACGATTGAGCATTCCTTGGGTATATACCCAAGAGTGGGTCTTGGACTGGGTCTTGAGAAAGATTGATTCCCAATTTTCTGAGAAACTGCCATACTGATTTCCAAAGTGGCTGTGCAAGTTTGCACTCCCACCAACAGTGGAGGAGTGTTCCCCTTACTCCACATCCTCTCCAACATAAGCTATNTGCAGTGTTTTTGATCTTAGCCATTCTGACAGGTATAAGATGAAATCTCAGAGTCGTTTTTGAGTTTTATTCTTCGCCTCTACTCAGAAGGGAGATGTGTCATAAAGCCCATATTTGTTTCTTTTAATATTTATGTTATGGTAAATATTCAAATTTATATGATAAAATTTGCATAGTATGAAATTAAAAGTAAACTACTTTTAAATAAATACTTTAAAATTTCACTGTCAATAAAATTGCTGAGTGTTTTGGATAGTCTGCTTGGTGAACTTACTTTTGCTCTAGATACACACAGTAAAGTTAAAATTCACTGTAGCTATATATAGTGAGAAATAGCCTTTGAATGAAGGTAACATTTTACTAAATACACACAAGGAAATGAGAAAATTTGGGGCTGGAGAGATGACTCAGCAGTTGGGAGCACTGATTGCTCTTCCAAAGGATCCAGGTTCAAATCCCAGTGCCCAAATGGCAGCTCACAATTGTCTGTAACTCCAAGAGCTGACACCCTCACATAGACATGCATGTAGGCAAAACACCAATGCACATAAAATCATAAAAATAATAATATTTNAAAAAGAAAATAAGAGAAAATTTTATTTTGCTAGCCTTGTACTCTATTTTCCTGGTTTTGAATTCTACCCAAGATGAATTCTTTTTAAACTCTCCCATCTCATAACCTCATGTACACACAAGAATATGACATTGTTCTTTCACTTTATGGGACTTTTTAAAAATTATTTGTGAATCTTTCTTGTCCCTGCTCACATCCACATTCCAGGCATANTGCTGCTGCCCCATATCCTGTCTCCATCAGTTTGAAAAACTTGGCTTACGTGGAATGTCTTTGCTCTCATAGCAGCATGACATCAACAGAAACATCTGTAATTTGCTTTTCTTCTTGACAATAGAATGTAGACACTCTTCTCATCAGTCATAATTTTCACCATTAGACTTTTCAGTTGTAAAATTAGACCCAATGGCAATATAACTCAATCTAACAAATGTGTGAAACTAATGCTAATCAGTATTTTTTCCTTTTACATTTAGTAATAATTCTTAATAAGTTACTGGTCTGTATGTCATAGTTTCTTCATCTGTAAAATGGACTGGAGAGTAAATGAATTACCTGCATAGAGTGTACTACCTGAAGCACAGTGAGTTTTAAGTATCTCAGATCCAACCAATGGCTGTTGGATAGACCTCACATGGCCAGAGTACCCATGCAGCAGCTGCTATGAGTGTTGGCTTCTGCCCCTGATTCAGATATTCTCTCACTTCATAGATTGTGCTTTCTATCTTACTCCACTCCAACTTCCCCACCCAGGAAACAATACCCAAGTTACACAAGGCAGAAAATACAGTGGCTGATTTCTGTTGCTTCCAGTCTGTCACTTGCCAGTTCTGCAGTGAAATGTGCATCTGGAGGTAAAAAGGGGATCGGTTGTAAGTCAGTCTATATGAGACAGCATATCCATGCTTTGCTGTGCTGTTTTCTTACCACCTCCCATCTCCTGGGAACATGCCTTCAATAAATCACATTCAAAGGAACCATTTCTCTAACTCTGTGTCTGAGAGCCTGATGTGAGAACATAAATATTCACTGACATTGTTACCATTATGCCCTCCAGTATTCTGATCTATGAGAGAACAAACTTCTCCATCATTTTGGTGGTGCCCAATAGATGCACCTCACAACTGTCCATAGTTCTCCATACATATATATTTTAAGCTAAAATCTTTACAATTTTATAAGCATATCCAGTCATAACTCCTTACAATATTCTGGAACACAGATTTTATACTACTGATACAGGGTTGGAATATGTAAGGTTTACCAGTGCATTGTGGGGAATGTTGCTTTTTAATGTGAAGTTCAAAGCTTAAATTGAACCTGATAACTATTGCACACATTGNAATAAATGCTGGCCCCAGACCTGGCATCACTTAGAGTTCACCATAAATAATTTCAAAACCCCTTAGCTAAGCAAGAAATTTGGGTTGTGTTTTTAAAAGAGTAACCAGTAACCTTTACATCTAGACACAAAGCTTCTGGGATACAAGTTGAGTCCATGATGTGAAACATTCTGCAGAGAAAATAAAAATAACTGCTGTCACCTAATTGGTGTAGTCACATGAAACCCTGAGCCTAGAATTTACTAGCTCAGAACCTTCTAACTTGTGGATCACGAATAATGCCAACTTGCCACTGCTTCTGTCATAAATATTCCTTTCTTATCTTCCATTTGGCTAACATTGCTTTTAATTATGTACACATAAAATTTTATTTTGCCTTGATGATATATTATAATTTTAAAGTAGAATTATACTTCTTTTGACTTTAGGTAATAAGCATAATAAAAATACATGTCTTGAAATCTTAAAGAGAATTAGTAATTTGTTCTACTAAGTCAAGGTAAGTAAATGCAATGTGACAATGAAGTTTGCTTTGTATTAGGATGATTTTATTTTTAAAGCAGATGACTTTTCTCTTGCATCCCTTACAACATGTTTTAAAATATCTTGATTCTCTTGGGATTAGTGATGAATAGGACACCTGTATTGTTTTTATTCCTCTTAGGCTATTTGCTGCTGACTGTATTTATTAGAAAGAAACTTTTGGCACTTTCAGAGATTAAATCCCATTGTACAAGGCACAAGATGAATTTCTATTGTTACAATGTACCAGAATATTTATTGTGAGCCAGTCCTGCCTTTGTAGAACAGTTCCTTCAGGTTGGATACTCACCTAAGTGATCCAGTTCCCCTGGGTATTAACATATCAAACAACATCATCACCTCTTTTTTATAAAAACTGAAAGTGAAACTCAAAAACCAGAGTACAATAGTTGACACAATATGGCCTAATGATAAAGGTTAACATTTTGGTGACCTAGGCAAACTGGACTTTGTCCTCTGGCACTGGGATGTCCTTTGGTTGTCCCACTATTTCAATGTTGAAGAGGGTTAAAGTGATAATGAAAACGAGTTGGTCCATTTCCAAACAATTAACCTTTACTGTATTATCTCATTTAGTCTTCTCTGTCCTCCTTCAGTTCAGGTTACAGGTAAAAAGACTAGAGCTTTGATAAAGCTACGTATCCTGCTCAAAAATCTCATCATCAGATGACAAGGAGATCTCTGAAATTCTGATCTCTATGATACTAAAGCCAAAGGTCTTCCTCACCATGATGCCTTCACATATGTATGTAATAGGGGAAGGGAGGAAGAATTAAGTGGAAAATATGTAATGTGAGACTCATACTAAAGTCTCTCAGATACCTTTGCCAGCCCCATATTGTATCCCTAAGTAGTGTTCTGTGTGTAATTATTTGTTACTACNTTGTGTGAGTTGTATATATATGAGTGCATGTTCCTGTGGGTACAGATGCACATTCATAAGCCTGTATGTGATTGTCAGATGAGACATTCTAGTGTCCTTTCTCAGGAACCTTCCACCTTCTAATTTTGAGGCAGAATCCCTCACTGTCCTGGATTGGACACACCAAGTAGACCAAGCTGGCTAACCAGGGAGCTCCAGGAATCCACTTGCCGTTCCTCCCCAGCACTGGGATTACAATGCCACATCAATTCTGGGAATCAAATTCATGTCTTTATTCATGAAAAGCAAGCACTCCATTGAAAGGTAGCTCCCCNTGCCTATCACTATGCTTGACCTGTGGTGGTCTTTATTACAAAGCCCACCATAAATCTAGCCACCAAAATGGTGTTTTTATATGCACCATTTAACAATTCAAGCTGCCAAAATAAAATTCTCAACAAAGGGCCTATTAAATATGCCTAAACAGAAACACTGAAACAGACTATATATAAGATTATTAATAACCCTAAATACCTCCAAATCTAATGTCCCTGCAACCTCTAAGGACTCATTTAACTGATTCAGTGGAACAAATCATGTCCATGAATGCCCTAATAAACTTTCAATGCAAATTAAAATATGTAAGTCAACCCATGTTTGTGCTTAAAATTTTAACAAGTTCTACATACCTGTATAAATATGGTTTGTCCTAACTATTCACATATTTGGTAAATATTTACTGTTCAACTATAAAACAGTCATTGAGTTTGTGAACATACCAGGTTGAAAAATGAAGACAGATTTTATTTTTCCAAGAGTACTTGACATGACTAACAGTGACATTTTCTGTTATAGCAATAACATGATCAATAAAATGATGTTCCATTTATTTACTCATCAATAAAATAAACAGATACTTTTTGGGGTCAAGAGCTTGCCCAGTGGTCAAGAGCACTTAATGCTCTTGCAAAGGACTAGAGCTCTGTTCCCAGCACCCACATTAGGCAGCTCACAACTGCCTTTAACTCCAGTTCCAGAGGATCATATACCTCCTTCTTGACTCCTTGTGTAATGCACACATTCATACATATATTATACACATAAGATTTACTCATATACACATAGTTTAAAATAATATTTTAAAAGATGTTTCTTATTAATTTCTGTTTTCCTTATGATCAGTTGCAAGGGATACTGAAAAATTCTCTGCAGTTTCTTTTGTGATATTAATAAGTTAACAATCCACTGTGGTTACATCAACTGCATGACAGAAAAAAATCCTAGAGATTTTTTTTAACTAATCTTTTTACTGCTAACTTATTCTATTATCATATTCAAGTATCTTCCCCTAATTAAATCATCACAAGGAGAGGTTGTCATAATGGGCAATGGAATTAAAATAAATGTTATAATTAGCAAATATTAAATTGCTTATAGTGTGCACTTCAGTTGCATCAGTAAAAATTATTGTAAAATACAAAAACATGTCAAATTTAAAATACAAATTTGAACATTAGAAACTGAAGGTTATACTTTGTAATAAACTAAATTCTACTTATTTGAGAAATAGCATTAAATCTCCGTAGGAGTAGGAAGAAGCAGGGGCAGCCAGAGCTTTTGCTAATGCATGTAATTACCTGAAACTTTCCCATACACAATAAAGTTGAAGAAAGCATAAAGATAAAGAAGTTGCTGGCTTTTGAATCTCCCCTTTAGTGACTGACAGGAACAGAGAAGCTGGGCTCCTGGGGGAGAGTGCCATTATTAATTGGGCCAGTGAACTTCACTGATGCTGTTTGCATGATGTTCTTTCTAAATCCTTGACCCGTAGCTTCTCTGTGTACACACGTTATTAGAAAGAAGAATGGTTATTTCCCAAATTGCAGCTGTGTTAGAAAATTCTGAAATATATCACATATGATTGCTCTCTAAGATTGTTTTCAAGGACCGGAGAGTTCAGTACATGGTTTCATTCTCTGTTCTTCNCTTTTTTTTTTCATCAATGCAATACAGCCATGAGAAATGAGCATCTTCACCCATATGGAAATGCCTGTTTTCATATCCCATGGATGTGGAGATCTGTCACTTAAGTAATGATTTTATTTGTCAGGGGAGCAAAGAGAAGAACATCAGTTTTGGCACTGAATAAATTGTAGAACAGTGTTGAAGGTTTGCAATGTGTGAAACTATAAACCTGGACTTCAGTTACGAGGCAGGTGGAGCCTACCTGCATTTTCCCCATCACCACATTTAAGAGATGAAAATGTCAATTTCTGACTAAATTTAGTTTGAATTCCATTGCTCATTATGACAATCTTTCTTTGTGTTGACTTAATTAAGAGAAAATATGAAAATGGAATGAGTTAGTGGTAAAATGATAAAGTTTTAAAACATAACTCCAGGATTGTTTTCTTTTGTAGAGTTGATATTACCACATTGGATCATTAACTTATTAACAATCAGGAACCCACAAAAGAAAAGAAAGTCCTCATATGTTAGATTAAACGGGAATATATGTCCCAGACATGGAGTTGTTAAAGATAACTATGAACTTCTTAAAATAAGTTTGTTTTCACTATCTAAAATGTAATATATATTTATATTATATTATATATTTATATATTATATAATTACTTATATGGCATGATGTTTCAACACTTGGATGTACAATATGTTAAGTTAGGCAAAGGGCATCTCATTTATAACTTTTTCATAGAATAAGTTAACTTTTCTAGCTTTTAAAAAGATAGGTGTTTGGGTGATTTTTCTGCATGAATGTCTGTGCACTACTGTGGAGGACAGAACAGGTATCAGATTTCCTAGGACTGGAGATACAAATGATGTGAGCTGTCATGTGGGTGCTGAGAAATAAAGTTATCTGGAGGTTCAACCAGTGCTCTTGACCACAAAGCCTTATCTCCAGTCATGATTTCTAGAACTTTTTTAGTACTACATTAAAGTAATGTTTATAGTCAGTGTGCTGTGCAACAGCACATGAGAAATTCTTACTTCTCTTTTGGCAGCCTCATGCACATTAATTAAGTTTCATCCATCATGTCACACTTCCACCTCATATTCCTTCTCCTAACCTCCAGTAACTACCATTCTATCCTCAGTTTCTACTTCTCCTGTTTTAGATCCCACACTTGAGTAATATGAGGACACCTTTGTCTTTCTGTGCCTGGTTTATTTCATTTAACATCATGACCTCCAGTTCTATCCATGTTACCACACATTGACATATTTTCATCAGTCAGTGGCTGAATGGCATTCCATTGTGTATTCACCCTATATTTTTGTCCATGTATCACTTGATGGATGCTTAGATTGTTTCCATCTCTCTGCTGCAGCAAATCACACTGCTTCAAATGTGCAGGTATCTCTTCGCATCATTTCATTTCTTTGAATATATAACTCGTGGACTTGCAAGATCTTATCATCATTCTAGTTTTCCCTGCTCTGAGATGTTGTCCCTGAGTTTTTCTTGATGGCTGGAGCTCAAAGCCTCCACAGTCCCATGTGCATGCAGTACCCACAGAAGCCAGAAGAAGGGATCAGCTCTGTTGGAACAAGAGTCAAGATGGTTGTGATCTATGATGTGGTCACTTGGTCACATGCAAGTGCAGCAAGTGTTCTTAACTGCTGAGCCTCTCTCCAGGCCTATTAACTTGTTCTTTGCTGATGATGAGTCTGAACATTTTTTTGTGTGAAATGTTTGAAAGTTTGTATATCTTCTTTCGATAAACACCTGCTCAGATCTGCAGTTCATTTTGTTGTTGTTTGTCTGTTTTGTTTATTTTTCTTCATTCTTTATATATTATGGGAATGAATTCCTTATGAGATGTAGAGTTTGCAAATATTTTATTTTATAAGCTGTGCATGAATTCTTTTTATTGCATGCTTCTCTGCATAGAAACTTTCAAGTCTGATATATTCTTTGCTTTTATTTCCTGTCCTTTGCAGCANAATCCCAAAACAAACAAACAAAATGTCCACACCAACTTCCAAAGCATATCACTAGTCCTTCAATGTAGTTTCCAAGATTCAGCTAAGGCTTCAGTTAACTCAAGGCTCATTTTTTGTTACAGGTGACAGAAAGGGCCTATTTGCAATGTCCTGCATATGAATACACAACATTCTCAGTACCATTTACTGAAAAGGCTGTTCTTTTTTGGTGCCTGTCCTTACAATCCTTGTTGTTAATAGGCTATAAATGTATTCATTTATGTATGGGCTATCTGTTCTGTCCCATTCATCAGTATATGTGCTGATGTCAACACCATTATTTTTTACGTATGTATTTGTCATGCATTTTAAAATCAGATCTACAATACATCATCTGGTTCTTTTGATTCAGGTTAGCTTTGGCTATCCAGTGGAATTCTGTGGTCATGTAAATTTTGTGAATGCTACTTCAGATCATTGATGGATGCCATTGTTACTTTGAATTGACTTTAAATCACTTTGGGTAATATTGATGCTTATCAATACACATACTTAATCCATGAATATGGAATGCATTTCCATTTCTTTGCATCCCAATCAGTTTCTTTCATTGATGCCATAATTCTCATAGCCTAGATATTTTGCTACATAGTATACGCTTATTCCTAGGTATTTCATTTCTGTGGCTCTTTTAAATTAAATTAAGCCCTTAGATTGCATTTAAAATAATTCATAATTTCAAAGCTGAATTAATTTATTCTAGTAGGGTTTGGGGTGAAATTTGGAGAGAAGGTTTCTGAATAAAAGGTGATATTATCCATACACAAACAGGATTTTACTTCTCTTACAAATCAGAATGCCTGTGACCCTGAATGGAGTTCTAGGACTGTGGGATCTTACAGGAGCAGCAGTTTCTGAAATCCTTGTCTTCTTCAAGATTCTAGGAAGAGAGACCTTTTGGCTTTCCTACATTCAGTACAATATTAACTTTAGATTTTTTGTATACATACCCTTATTATGCAGACATATTCCTTCTAGATCCAATTTGTTAGTTTTTATCATTAAGAGGTGTGGGTCTATGGTCTCTCTGTGTATGTGTGTGTGTGTCTGTGTGTATATGTGTGCGTATGTCTATTTCTGTGTGTCTATGTGTATATATGCATGTGTGTCTATGTCTATGTGTGTATGAGTCTGTGTCTGTGTGTATGTCTGTATGTGTATATGTGTGTAGAGTGTGTGTGTGTGTATATTTCTCTCTCTGTGTGTGTATCTGTGTGTCTGTGTATTTTAATATCATGGAAATCTACTTTAAAGTCTAGAAACTTGAGTATGTCAGCATTAAGGGTAGGTATTTGGTTTAGCTAGAGAGCAGAAGTCGAGATAAGGCACATCCATCAAGCCATGATCTGGATGGCTTAAACTCCTAATGAACTAGAATTACTTTTGAGTTCAACATAAAAAGACAAAAAGTTTCCAACAAGAAACCAAAAGCCTGGATTTATAAGGCATATTTATCTTACCACATAGTAATGAATATACAGGAGAGAGATTTAATATTCTTTCTAAAATATATCTTTGAAAATGGGGAAATCATGGCTTACACTTAGTCTCAATATATTCTGAAATGAAACATGATACCAAAATGTTATTTTGTATTTAATAAGTCAATACATATTTGATTATTTTAAAGAGTTAATACACAACAAAGTAGCACACAAAACAGACTAAAGCCATACAGGCAATTATGTTTTCTTTTCTCTGTGAATTATTTTATAGTTATCCTTAAAGTAACTATGTTCTTCTTTATTGTGAAAGTAAAGTTTGAAGAGATTTTAAGTAAATGTTAACAGATAATAAAAGCCTTCATAGAGAATGTAAACAGGATCTTAAAATATGTTTGACTCCATTCAATATTTCTATTTTGGGTGCAGGCAGGAAATCTAACCCAGTTCTAGGGTGTCAGCTGTGTTATTGTGCAGTGTTCGCCTTTCTGTCCTTCTTTGCATTATGAACCACTTGGCTACGTGAAAAAGAAAACTGCAAAAATAAATCAGCATTTTTGAGCCCCCAAATTCCCATTTAAGTTTGAAATGTTAAAAGTGCCAATTTAATGTACCAGTCTCCTAGCCTCAAAATACTTAACAAATCTTTGACTCAACAAATTTCTGTCTGTATAAGAAACAGTGATTATTTAAGTGACAGCTTTTAATTGCTCATTACTCTCTGTCCCTTTAAATTTCAAATAGTAAGAAAAAATTTGAGAAAACCTCAATAAAATCTTGTGAAATATATATGATTGAAACATTAAATTTCTGTGAACTGTGTGTGAATTACAAATAAANCTTGTATTGAGTTGTTAGTTAGAGGGACCACGTCCTCAGATAGAAGTCCTTCTAGTTAGGGTCTAATTAGCAGGGTGTGTATTTCACTTATACTCCATGCATGGGCTTTAATCATTGTAAGTTCACTTGAACATTTCTAATCATTTCTTCTTTTTAGCTGAAAATAGAATTTTTTTCATTCAATAATTCTGATTATAGAGCTCCTCCAAGATCTGCCCCACTTCATCATCTACCTAAATCTATATCCTTTCTTTCTCTCTCTTATTAAAATACAAGCAGGAATCTAAATAATTAATAATAATAATAAAGATAATATTAAGATAAACTAAAAACAAACCAGATTAAGATAAGATAAATAAACAGAAAAAAGGCAAAAGTGAAAGCACAAGAAACACAGATGCTAAGACACACATTAGCACACACAGAAAAAAAAATTAAAAAATTCTATAATACATAAGCAAAAGATCTGTAAGTTTAAAAAAAAGCCCTCCAAAAATACCACTGAGTTACTGAGTTTGTCTTTTATTGATAATCTACTTCTGGGAGTACAGCCTTCCCTTATGTTTTCTTTGTATACCCAATGAAAATTCATTAAAGAAAACTAAATCTTTCTTTGTGAGTGTTATCAGTTGGCTTCTGAGTTAGGGATGGGAGATTGTGTCCATTTCATTTTCCATTTAAGAACTGGGGCTTCATCTGTCTCAGATCTATGCAGGTCTTTTGAATGTTGCCATACTCTCTGTGTGTTTGTATATGTTTCAGTCCTGTTCTGTCTATAAGGCTTTGTTCCCTTGGTGTTCACCATCCTCTCTAGCTCTTACAATATTTCTGCCTCCTCTTCTATAGAGTTCCATCAGCCCTGAGGGGAGGGATTCGATAGAGACATCCCATTTAGGACTGTGTGTTACAAGGTCTCTCACTCTGTACATTTTCTACCTGTGGATCCCAGTATTTGTTCCTATCTACTGCAGGAGGAAGCTTCTCTGATGATGACTAAGCCAGGTGGTCTGTAAGTATAGCAGAATGCATTAGAAGTCCATTTATTGCAACATTCCTTTAACAGAACAGTAGTATTTGGCTTTTCTCCTAGACCGTGTCCAATCTAGTCTCAGGCTCTTGGCAACCAGAGCAGTGTCAAGCACAGGTTCCATCTTATAGAGTGAACTTTATTCCCAATAAGATTATCGGAGTAACCCAATAAGGTTACTTCAATAACTTTTATGACACTATTACACTAGCATATTGTGCAGGCAGATCACCATTGCAGATCATGGGTTTGCAGTTGCATTGGTACATATTTATCTTTCTCCTCTGGTAGTGTGCAGAGTGCCTTCCANTAGGGGTAAGGGCTCTAGGTAGGCACCAGCTTGTTTTCTCTGTGTTCGTTGACTTATGTAGTTGTTGTCTTCTGCAATAGGGCCTTACAGTCAGTTTGTGGATAGCAACCAATAGTCTTGGTGATAGCCTAGGTTGTTTGGCTGGGAGGCGGGAGGTTCTATAGGTCCTCTTTGGCCAATAACTCAGTTAGATATAACCAAATTCCAAACTTCGGGATTTCATTTAGTCATGAGAGATGTCTGGTTGGGGATTTGTCTTTCTCAGCATTTTTCAAATCTGGTGAGCATCTGGAAATGTTGACTCAAGGCCAGGTTCCCCATTTTGAAGTAGGTAGAAGAGATGGGAACTGACATTTAACAATCCATGATAGGATAATGAGAAAACACAGGGCGATTGAGAGGAATAAAGAAAAACACAATATAAAGTTAATCGTCCTAACTCTAAAGGTAGATTATAATAACATGTTGGGTATTTTAAAGCCTTAATTAATTTGCCTTGTCAAACAAGTAACTCTGCAAAAGGGAATCTATGGGATCTGTTCTTCCAGTTATAGCAGAAGTGAGTTTGAAGCCAACTGAGATTTCAATGGCCCTGGCTTCAAATTTAAAGGCCTTCCTTATTGGGTCCGAATTGCATAGCTGACATTATATCAGTTTGAGGGGTCATGGTTAAAGCCCCAGTTTCACTGTGCCCACATCTCCAAAGAACTTTATTTTTTATCATTCTCCCATCCAGACAGAGATAAATGTATATTCTCTCCTACACTGCTCAGTTACTTAAATCCAAATCCTTAATCTTTGTCATAATCAATCTTTTTCTTAATTCTTCTATCATATTTTTAATTTAAATTTATGTTTGGTTATATGTAGACATTGTGTGTGTGTGTGTGTGTGTGTGTGTGTGTGTGTGTGTGTGTGTGTGTGTGAATGTAGGTGCCCAGAAGAGGCCAGAGGAGAGTGTCAGCTCCTCTGGAGCCAGAGTTACAGGCAGTTATGAGCCACACAATGTGTATACTAGGAACCCACTTGGCTCACTATAAGAGCAGCAAGTGCTCTTGCCTGCTGAGAGTCTCTCTGTCCCTGCACTCTTATGCCATGCTTTTTACANAATCAAGAGCCTGTGGCTTCTCACTATCATCATTGCCACTGTCACTCAAAAGCAAAGTCATTTGTAAGTACTTGCAACCAGCTTCCTGTGGTTGTGATTTTATTCCTCTTGTTTGCTCTTCTCCTAGTTATTGATTTGCCCCATTTTCCCATTCTTCACTGCAGAGCTGAAAAGACTATAAAATACAACCCAGGTTCTTCTTCAGTCTGACCACTTGCCAAATCAGTGAAGATGCTTTAGTTTTCTTCTTTCTTTCTCTGTCGTTTTTCATCCCAATCATTAACCTTTATTCTGTTGTCCTTATAATCTTGGTTTCTTCCCCATCAGATGGAGAGCTCCATGAAATCATGACATTTTCCTTTTCTCTTTGGAATGCTGTCTGGTCTAAGGTAATCCACAACCAATATTACCAATATTGGACAAACAAACCAGTAATAACTAAAGTCCAGCTAGCTCCTAAATTGGGAAGTCTGTATGGACCTACAGGATTAAGTACACATCTCCCATATTTTCTATTAGAGTCTGTTCAGCCATCTCTTTATACTCTTTCATAGGTTTTGGTAACCCATTAACTACATCAACTCATTAAGTTGATGTAGAAGAACAATGAATTATCTCTTCAATTTTCAACTTTCATGTTATTATAATGCTGAATATCAAGCATGTGTTTAATACTCCAGAATTAAAGGGAAAATGAATAAATGCAGAGCATCTNTGAGAATTATGTGACTTCTTTCCACAGCTATAAACCAGAACCATGCTTTTAATATAATACATTAAATTATTTGTGAATCAAATATGTGTGGGCTTGGATCCAAATAATGTTTAGTAAAGCCCTCATAGTTTGAACTTTGTCTGTAGTTAAGTGATCTGTATTATTCAACAACTGAATTCTGTGTATTTTCAGAGCTCATCTATAGCTGGGTCTTTAATGAGTTCCCCTCCTTTGTGGCGGAGGACAGCCGGCGGTTCATATCCCAAGAGACAGGCAACCTTTATATTTCTAAAGTGCAAACATCAGATGTTGGCAGCTATATTTGTCTGGTGAAAAACGCCGTGACGAATGCTCGAGTGCTCAGTCCTCCTACACCGCTCACTCTGCGAAATGATGGTGAGTTACCTGGCAGATTTAAATGATCAACATTTCATATGTAAAAACCAATAATGTAATATTACTGGGTTTCTAAGCAATTGAACTCAATACAAATAAACTAAAAGGTATCTACCTTATTTATAATTTCATCCCTTTTATCTGCGTTAATCCATGACTCAGAATAAAAATGTTGAGATGAGTGATGGGGACATGTCTCAGTGGGTAAAATATTTGCCCACTTCAGGACCTGGGTTAAAATCCCAAGTACCTATGTATACATCTAGACACAGCATGCCTATAATTTCAGCATGGGAAAGCAGAAACAAGAGGATCTCTGGACATGCTAGCCAACCAAGC
>LZPO01067049.1:27592-43211 GCA_001675575.1 Neotoma lepida
ACTGAGAGCCGGGCGATGGTGGTGCACGCCTTTAATCCCAGCACTCGGGAGGCAGAGGCAGGCGGATCTCTGTGAGTTCGAGGCCAGCCTGGGCTACCGAGTGAGTTCCAGGAAAGGCACAAAGCTACACAGAGAAACCCTGTCTCGGGGAAAAAAAAGAAAACATAGTAAAACTGAAGGGAAGTCTGTGGAGCACTCCAAAGAGAGCTATCAATGTCCAATTTAGTTGCTGCCTTGGACTTTTGTTCTCTCAACAAATGTCTGGAAACGGCACCATGCNTGCTGCTGTTCTATGTTTTATGGTACTCGATCTGCTGATTATGGTAGCTGAAATCACTTCAATCATTGAAAAGCTGTCAGTAGCAACCCTTCAACTTTATCCACAGTCCATTACCAATCTGAGTTTGCTTCTGCCTAAGTATACACAGTACTAAACTCCCAGCACAGGGAAGAGACTGATTCTCCTCTTGCCTAGAGAGATTCCTCTTTGGAAACTTAGGAACTAGTGCACAGCTAATGAAAGAAAAGCTGTGTTCTGAACTTAAAAGTTCCTTACCTAAAGTTGCTGCAAAGTGATTTTAACCTTTCTCACCCTGGCTAGTGGGTGGGTGAGAACTAGCTTTTTGTTTTCTTGATGAATTCTTCATTGTCCAATAGATTAATTGATTCATTAATATCCAGCAAACAGCATCATATGTCACCCACAGACCAAATACTATGCTGCATTTCAAGATACAGCAAGAATATTTGATTTCAGTGCCTCAATTGTGAATATCAGTTTACAAAGATGATGGACCTGGGTAAGTCAGACAAAGGTAAGAAAAGAGTGATGAGAAACACAGAGTAGGGGCAAACTAGAGGGGAGATCCTAGTCTTTGGGGATAAATAAATATAAATCAATTAGCCAGGCATCTAGAAAGGGCAAGCTGATGGAGAGAGAACAGCAGAGAAAAGGCACAGAAACAAGAGAGAGCAGACACTCTCTAGGAAAGACAGTGAGGAGGGATGCTTCTGTATGTGCAGATTGTAGGGCAGCTTGTAAAGGGAGGTCCAGAATGAAATTTCAGACGTGAACAAGGACCTGGTCAGGTACCTGCATATGCATATTAAGCTTAGATTTTTATCCTGGCATTTTAAAAGAGCCTCAGAACAATTTCAAGGAAGACAAAGATGGAATCATGTTTGTATATTTTATATGACAAGAACATGGTGTCATCACTCTTTGTTCCACCTGTGGACTACTCCCCAAGCCTTAAAGTTATGTGCAAAAAAAAGGTTCAGATCTTGAAATGCTTCTCAGGCCANAAAACAAACAGGATCATCTTTAATTGGACAAATTAATACAAGCATCTATGTTTCAGTCTTCTTGGAAATTTGTAAATGTTATTCAAGACCAAAGTTAAATCAAATTACAGGGAGCAAAATATCTTAAATCAGATATCAACTCCAGGTTTATTGAACCATTTCCATCTTATTTTTGGAATATAATTGAAGAGAACATTCTGTGCTATACACCATTTAATTTCTATTGATAATAGTAACCTTCTGGCGATGTCCTTGGCTGACTTAGCAATGTCTCCCAAAAGCAGAGAGATAAATAACAAGTTGATTATTCGTCAAGTGACATTGCCTTTTTGAGGAAACATACTGCTGTGGGAGGCTTAAAAAAGTTAAAAGTCCTGAATTGTCTGAGTTACAGTTTCCTCAGGTGAATATAGAATAAATCTTCCTCAAAGTCTCGCTGTATAAACAAATAGATTCTGTTCTAAAAAGGGTTTGCTCTGAGGCCCAAGGAGTCAAAACAACTTTTATAGAAACTAAAATAATACTGTCAGCTATTATAAATTATTACCTGATCACAATGGCAAATAAAAAGTAGTGCTTAGACTCAAGCCATAGCATCTATTCTGGTCTATACTTCTATCCTACAGGTACCGGGGTTGGCCCAGGAGGTAGAATAAGTAGCATCCCAGGCAACAAATCCGTGGAAAGGAGAGTGTGGGAAATTCTAGGAGCTGTCTGTGCCCACAGCATAGACTCCAGATCCTAGCACACCAGAATTGTGTAAATCTTCATTAGTACTCAACGGAGCAGGCAGGCAGCCTTTGGTTATTTGAAGAGCTTGATAAAGCCCAAAGAACTGGGTTTGATCTGCACATTAGAAGCTAAATTAGGGCTATAAGTCAGACAAATCTTGCCAGGAGAAGGTACGTGAGAGAACTTAGCACTGGTACACTCAGCTCCCATTTGCTGTGGTTCCCATGTCCCTATGGATGAATACTATCACGGTGATGAANGGGTCACATCCCTTGTTTGTCCCCAACAGTAGCAAATACTGGTAAGGATATGATTGCAGGGGAACTTTTGTACCCTGTGGAAATGCACACCAGTGCAACCACTTTGGAAATCAGTACAGAGGCTCCCTAGAAACTCAAANATAGAACTCCCATAAGACCCAACTCGACCACTTCTAGCCATGGACTCAAAAGGAACAAAGTCTGCTTAGCCGAGAGATACCCATGCTTATCAGAGTCCTATTTACAATGGCCAAATCATGAAATCAGCCTTGGTGTTCATCAAGAGATGAATGACTAAGAGAAAATGTGATATATAGAGATGGTGGAATTTTTAATCCACCATAAATAATTATGGTTTTGAAAGAAAATAGGTGGAACTGGAGAGCACATGTTCCATTTAATAAATTGGTTCTACAGAGCAAAGAATCATGTGTTTTCCCTCATTTGTAGGAACTGTGTGGGGTAAAGAAAGATAAGAACCTAAAAGCAGGCCTTCTAGAGATGGAGAAGAAGAGGAGAAAAGGAGGGAGAGGACAAGAAAGTAATGAAATGGTGACAGTGCCCAAAATGCTTAATCCAGGTTGGGGAATGTCATAGTAAAACAGCTTTGGAAAAAGGGAACATAGGCCCCATTGAAAGCTCTCAGAAAGTGCTGGTAACTTGATTGACCAGTCTTAGAAAATTAGGTTCAGTCCTAGTTCGTTTTTCCATTGCTGTGCTAAACATTATGACCAAAGGAAACTTGGGAAAGAAAGGGTTAATTTCACTTTACAGCTCTCAGTCCATCATGAAGAGAAGTCAGGGCAGGAACTCAGGTAGGAACCTAGAGGCAGGGACTGAAGCAGAGGCCATGGAGAACTCTGCTTACTAGTTTTCTCCTCATGGTTTGCTCAGTTTGCCTTTTTATACAACCCCAAATCACCTGCCCAGGAAGGCACTACCCATAGCGGATTGGGCCAATATGTGTCAATCATCAATTAAGAAATTGCCCCACAGGCTTGCCTACAGACCATTCTGATGAGGGCATTTTCTCAACTGAGTTTCCTTCTTTCCTGGTAACTCCAATTTGTGTCAAGCTAAAAAAAAAAAAAGGAACAAATCTAATCAGTACAGGTACTGTCTGTTGATATTTGAACACGTCTTTAAAGGTTCATCCTTCTACCCAAAGAGGCTTAGCTGATTGCTGATTTCTTCTTCCAAATAATGCAAACTTATTCCCTATTCTCCCTGCGTGGGAGTTTTTAGTGCACTATGTGGTATTTTAGTGCTCTAGTCAACTGCCATATTGATGGCTCCAATCATAGTTGGATATTATGTATCTGAAGAGCAGCTGTACACAATCAATGGAGCTTATCACCATCCATATATTTACAGTTTACTAAGTTTATTCAAATAGACTTACCCATTTGCACTTCTTTTTGAGCACAGAAGAGAAGGTGAATGCATGCAAAAGCTGATATATGGCAGAGGTGAAAATTCAAATTCAAGTTTAAAAATCCAAGTCTTCTTTGATCTATCGATTAAAAGACTTCTAGATAAAGCTACATAACAAATCCCTGTGCCTGGCAGAAGGTATACATTCTGAAAGGGAAACAAAACAAAGCAAAATGGAGAAAAATCAAAATGGTAATTTTCCATTAAGGTGGCCATGATATACATGAAGGAAGACTTTCAGCAGCAAAGGGATCTTGGCTGATGTTCCAGATGTGCATGATGACATAAAATAGACACTATAATATCAATTGTCATTTCTCAATGGATAACTATGATACCTATAGGTCAACCTTGCAATACTGATGTATAAGGGAATGAAGATGAGTAAATAAAGTAGATATTTCCTGGATAATCTGTATTCATTGAGAGCTCTGTTAACCCCTATATTCCTCCTGACAATAGTGGACAGTCAAAGGCTAATTGACTACTTAATGATATAACCAAACTGAATGTCTCACCATATGTTCAGAACCATTTGGTACAATGTACTAAAAATGAAATCTGTAGTTAATAAGATTGCAATTTCTACATCTTCAAAACTCTTATAAGTCAGGTTGCATTTAAAAAATAAGACATTTCAACCAGGAAAGGATTTGTGAAACTAAAACTTCTGAAGAACTTAAATACTGTTTACAGGTTAATTTTATGACTTTCACATATTTGTTGTGTATAGAAATAAGGCTATAAATAAGACAACTAAAGGAGATCAAGGGGATACAAATTTGAAAAGAAGAAGTCAAAGTATCATTATTTGTAGATGATAATATAGTATATATAAATAACCCCCAAAATTCTTCCAGGGAACTCCTACAGCTGATAAACACTTCAGTCAAGTGGCTGGATACAAGATTAACTCAAAAAAAAATAAATCAGTGGACCTCATATACAAACAATATATGANCAAAGAAAGAAATCAGNAAAACAACACCAGTTACAATAGCCTCAAATAATATAAAATAACTTGGTGTAACTCTAACCAAACAAGTAAAAGACATGTATGGAAAGAACTTCAAGTCTTTGAAGAAAAACATTGGAGAAGTTATCAGAAGATGGAAAGATCTCCCATTCTCAGATTGGTAGGACTAATATAGTAAAAATGGATATCTTACCAAAAGCAATCTATAGATTCAATGCAATCCCCATTAAAATCCCAACACAATTCTTTACAGACATTGAAAGAACAATACTCAACTTTATATATAAAAAAAAAATGCAGGATAGCTAAAGCAATCCTGCACACAAAAAGAACTTCCAGAGGTATCATCATTCCTGAATTCAAGTTCTACTACACAGATATAGTAGTAAAAACTGCATGGTATTGGCATAAAAACAGACAGGTAGAATGATGGAATCGAATTGAAGACCCAAATGTAAATCTACAAACCTATGGACACCTGATTTTTTACAAAGAAGCCAAAATTATACAATGAAAAACAAGAAAGAGTCTTCAACAAATGGTGATGGAATAACTGGATGTCAGCATGTAGAAGAATGTAAATAGATTCATATCTATCATCCTTCACAAAACTCAAGTCCAAGTGGATCAATGACCTCAACATAAATCCAGATACACTGACCCTGATAGAAGAGAAAGTGGGGAATAGCCTTGAACACATTGGCACAGTAGACAACNTCCTCAATAGAACCCCAATGACATAGACACTATGATCAACACTTAATAAATGGGATCTCTTGAAACTGAAAAGCTTCTGTAAGACAAAGGACACAGTCACTAGGACAAAATGGCAGCCTACAGAATGGGAAAAGCTCTTCACCATCCTCACATCTGACAGACAGCTGATTTCAAAATATATAAAGAACTCAATAAACTAGACATCAAAAAACCAAATAATCCAATTTAGAAGTTGGATATAGATCTAAACAAAGAGTTCTCAACAGAAGAATCTCAAATGGCTGAGAAACACTTAAAGAAATGTTCAACATCCTTAACCATCAGGGAAATGCAAATAAAAATGACTCCGAGATTCCACCTTATACCTGTCAGAATGGCTGAAATCAAAAACACAAGTTACACTCCATGCTGGAGAGGATGTGGAGCAAGGGGAACACTCCTTCATTGCTGATGGGGTGCAAACTTGTACAGCCACTTTGGAAATCAATATGGCAGTTTCAATATGAAATCAATCTACCTCAAGACCCAGTTATACCAATCTTGGGCCTATACTCAAAGGATGCTCAATCATACCACAAGGACACTTAACTATGTTCATAGCAGCATTACTCATAATAGCCAGAACCTGGAAACAAGCTGGATGCCCCTCAACCAAAGAATAGATAAAGAAATGTTGTACATTTACACAATGGACTATTATTCAGCTGTTAAAACAATGACATCATGAAATTTAAAGTAAAATGGATGGAACTAGAAAAAAAATCATCCTGTGTGAGGTAACCCAGACCCAGAAAGACAAACAAGGTATGTACTCACTTTTAAGTGGATATTAGCTGTAAAGCAAAGGATAAGTATGCTACAATCCACGGACCCAGAGGAGGGCTCAAGGGGGACACTTAGACCTCCCTGGGAAGGAAAAATATAAGAGATTTCATGAGTGTACTGGGTCTGATGGGAACATGAGGGATGAGGTGGGAGCAGGGAGGAAGTAGTGAAAGAGATGACTGGCAAGGGGTCATTTCAGGGTCAGAAAGAAACCTGATGCAAAGGAAACTCCCAGAATTCTACAAGGATGACGCCAGCTAAGACTCCTAGCAATAGGGGATAGTAGCCTGAACTGGCCATCTCCTGTGACCAGGCAAGACTACCAGTGGAGGGATTGGGACACCAACCCAGCCACATAATCTTCAACCTGAAGTCTGCCTTGCCTATGGGATATGTGGTGTTAACTGTGGCACAGAGATTTTACAGGAGTGGCCAACCACTGACTAGTTCAGCCTGAGACCCATGCCATGAGTGTGAGCCCACCCCTGACACTGCCTGGAGTAACAGGACCCAGAGTCTGTTTTGCCCAGAGACCTAAGACAGAACCAAACACGACTAGAGAAAAAAAAGTTAATGTGAGAATGTCTAACGATATTCTGCTATGGTTATTGATTGGTGTCTAGCCCAATAGTCATCAGAGAGGCTTCATCCAGCAATCGATGGAAACAGATGCAGAGACCCACAGCCAAACATTAGGCCGAACTCCTGGAATCCTGCTGAAGGGAGGGAGGAAGGATTGTAGGAGCCAGAGTGGTCAAGGATATCATAAGAAGACCCACAAAATCAACTAACCTGGGCTCATAGGAGCTCTCAGAGACTGAACTGACAACCAGTGAGCCTGCATGGGACTGACCTAGGCCCTCTGCTCATATGTGACAGTTGTGTAGCTTGGTCTTCTTGTAGGACTCCTAACTGTGGGAGCAGGGGCTGTCTCTGACTCTTTTTCCTGGCTTTTGGGACCTTATTCCTCATACACTGAGTTGCCTTGTCCAGCCTAAACACAAAGCAAGGTGTTCAATCTTCCTGCGAGTTGATATGCCATGTTTTGTTGATGTCCATGGGAGGCCTACTCTTTTCTGAATAGAAACAACTAAGGAGGAGTGGATCTGGGGTGGAGGTGGGAGCAGAGGGGAAGTTTGGAGAACAACCAGNAGGAGGGCAAGGAGAGGAAACTGCAGTCAGGGTGGGGTGTAAAATAAATAAATACTTATTTAAAAAAGAAAAAGAGAAATAGGGCTATAAAGTTCATCCCCAGCATATTAAAATAAAAGCTAAAATAGCTTCATTTCTTCCTACTTTAAACCAACCAACCACAACAACAAAAACCTGGAGATGCCATTTAGTTCGGTACTCACAGAGAACCTTAATAATGGTTGTATTGTCTCCCATGGTGAGTCCCCGGAGTCTGGCACTCTCAGCCAAGGCAGGAGGAGGTGGGAGTGGGGGTGGGTTGAGGTGGGGAGCTGGCGGGGTGGGAGGAGAGAGGGAGGGAGGAGAGGGGGATCTGAGGTTGCTATGTAAAAGGAGTGGAAGATCTTTTTAATAATAATAATAATAAAAGAATGGCTGTATTGGGTGTTCATAGAAGTTAGTCATTGAAAGACCTGAGATGCTAATGACAGCTCTCTTAATTTCTTATTAAAATAGCCTTACACATATATCCAAGAAATTTGTTTTTGAAGATTGTTACATCATTGCAAATTCAAGATAAGAGAAACTCATATGCCAAAACTGGAAGGTCAACTAATTTCATTAGCCCCAGGGATGAGTTTAAGAAACGTGTTCTTGAGCTTCAGGACACACACACACCAGTCTCTGACCCTGAACAAGACTGGTGAACTTAGAAGAGTTGGAAAGTCTTTGATTCCCCAAATTAGAAAAACAAGCAACCATTCTCTAACTCCAGAGGATCTAGTTTGTAGCCAGAGAAAACTGGAGTCTTTTTGCCTCCACATTTACAAGGAACATGCAAAAGAGAGTACACAGGGGATAGGAGAAGCTGGTTTATTTCAGTTTAGTCCATTGCGTCTCCACAGAGCAGGATGAAGGCTAGAGATGTAGGTAGTAATTGTAGTCTTTCAAGCAAATCCACTGTCAGAAAGCTGTAGATTATAACATACCTCCTTGTTTAATGAAGGAATTTGATAAATTAAGAAAAGACACAGGGGCTGGAAACATAGCTCAGCAGTTAGGAGCACTGGCTTTTCTTCCAGAGGACTGGACCTGGATTCAATTCCCAGTGCCCACATGGTGGCTCCAACCATCTTTAATTCCAGTTCCAGGGGATTTGATATCATCTTCTAGTCCCCACAGGTACCAGACATGCATGTAGTACACAGACGAATGTGCAGGCAAAATGCCCATACATATAAAAATAAAATAAAATAAAACTAAGTCCTTTTCACTGAACTTATTGCAGTCACTAACAGTGAATACCAGCCACAAAACAAGTCTCAGGAATAAATTTTAACCAATAACAATAAATAGAAAAGACCAAATACCTAGAAAATTAAAAAGAAAAACAAATTTCTAAGTAAATTTGGGCTGAACCACACAAGAAAAATTAGAATATATTTTATCAAATGATAATGAAATTTGTATTGTGCTGATAAAGTAGGAACACACACAGATTTCAGAGGTGTCCAGTCTGCCACTGGGGCCTGCATGTGACCCAAGAGAGTCAAGAACGCTGCCCATCACAATGTCACAAGCTTACTTAAAAGATGGTAAGACGTTTTCTACAGTAACTGTTTAGTAACTGAACTGTGCAGTTCTCAGGTGTAAACTTTACAGATGACAATGTCAAAAGGCCAGACACGCCTATAAGAAATATCTAAGTCAATAAAGGTTCCCTTTTAAGAGCTGGAAAACAAGTAAAAAATAATAATTAAGAAAACTTAAGGTATAGCAGAGGGCCAGGAGAGGAAATTACATTCACAAGTGGCTTTTCTGAGTAGATCAAGGGCAAGAACCGTGCTTTACATGAGAACTGTTTGCCTTGTTTATTTTGCTTGGTCCTCTGTAGAGAATGAATTACTTTCATAAACACCCATCACCAACAGCAATCTTATTGAGGTATACTTTACACACTATAAAATTCATCATTTAAATGTATGATTCAATGGTGTTTGGTAAAGTCATTGAGTTGTATTATTTTCCACATAATTGTTCAGATCATGTTTATCACCCATTGAGGGCCCTTCACACTCATTTGTAGTTAAACCCATTCCCACCTCTAGCTCCAGGCAAACCACTAGTTTAACTGTTGTGTTTCCATTTGTCTAGTCTGGACCCTCTAAGTCCTTATATAATTGGAGCCATAGAATCTCTGGTCTTTTATGATTGACTTCTTTCTTTAAAACAATGCTTTCAATGTCCTTTGCTGAAAAATGCATATATTTTCATTAGTTTTTAATTATTGAGTAATATCCTAATAAATGTATATATCACAATTTGCTTATTCATTTAAAAGCTAATTGGTATGTAGATGATGATACATTTCAGGCAATTATGAACATACGCCTGTAAATCTGCAGTAGATGATTATTTTTTTGTTTGTTTGTTTCCATCTAGTGGATACAGGACTGGAGTTTCCTGGGCTACGCGGTTTTTTTGTGTATGTGTTTAATTTTTGTGTTTAATTTTTTTAAGAAACAGTTAAACCTTTTCAATATGCCTGGTGCCCTTTACACCCCAATTGGCAATAAATAAAGGTTGCTTCCATCATGCCACAGCAATGCCAGTATTGGTTTATTTCTGCCTTTTCAACTAGAGTCATTCTAGTGAAATGAAGTATTAGCTCAGTGTGGCCTAGTCCTTGACTATTCAGATTTTCTTAGTAAACAGTCACAGCCATTTGTCTATGCATTGCTACTGTTGCTTTTGTTCTATAATAACAGGTATAATGAAAACCCTATTGTCCACAGAGCCTAAAACATTTACTCTTTGGCTTTTCACAGAAAGAGGTTGCTGATTCCTGGAAATAGAAGAAGACATCTAGACCTCCCTCATCTTCCTGTTTCATATTTGTGGCAGAAGGAGGGACAAGAGATGCACTTTTGAAGGTTATAGAGCATGAACACAAGTTCACCAAACACTAAAAGCTAACCACAAGATTATAGAATGTTTCCCCCNACACACATCACACCAGACAGACAGGCCTCCTGTGTAATGACAAGGACAATGGCTAAGAGCAATAGAAACCTCAGAATCTGCCTGAGAAGAGATCACTGGGAAAACTCAAAGACAATAGGAAAGAAAAAATAAAGCGAAACAAAACAAAAACAGATAACACAGAAAAAATTAGCTATTGAGCCTTATAGCTACGGCAAATGGTAAACAGTCTAATTTGTAACCAAACAGAACTGCAAGGCGTTCACTTCCTCTTTTCTAGCCATCACAGTCAGCTTTCAACAAAATTTGCAAAGCAAGCTAAAAGATAAATAGACAAACAAACAAATAAATAAATAAAATCCAGGCAACACAGAGAGATCATACTCCAGAACCAGACTCACATATGGCAGAGATTTCTGGAGTTGCAAGAGCAGGTATTTAAAATAGCTGTGATCGATCTTCTCAAAGCTGTGATGGAAAAAGTGACACCAACAACACACTGATAACTAAGCAGACATATGGAAAGTCTAAGAAAGAATCAAAAGGAAAGGCTAAAAATAAAAGCGCCCTGCTGTCTGATTTGGTCAGAGACGCTTCTTCTCACAGTGGGCAGTGGTAACTGCAGAGACTCATAACTGATCACTGCTGCTGAGACCAAGTGGCTGTTTAATGCTCAGCCATAAATGAGATATCTATATCACCTGCTCCAAGACCCGGGGAACATTGCAGGAGAGAGTGCACAGAGGGTATAACAGCTAAAATCAGTGGTTCTCCACTTGTGGCTTGCAAGTCTTTGGGGGTCAAACAACCCTTTCACAGAGGTCATGTATCAGATATCCTGCATATCAGATATTTACATAGTGATTCATAACAGTAACAAAATTACACTTACGAACTAGCAATGAAAATAACTTTATGCTTGGGGGTCGCCACAACATGAGGAACTGTATTAAAGGGTCACAGTATTAGGGAGGTTGAGAGCCACTGAGCTAAAGGATGGTGTGGGGTGAGATGGAACACTTTTCAAGCATGACATGGCTATAGAACTCTTGAAGTCACAAAAGCTGTGACTATTGCACAAAATTGAGCTTGTTAGAATCCCGTGAAGAAGGGGAGAGGGACTCACAAGGCTCCACTTCCCTAAGAATATGTAGGCAGTTAATAGTTGTTGGATGAGGGAGAGGTATTTCCTTTGGTAAGGTGTCCACGTTCCTGTTAAACGACAAAACCCAGGAAAGCCGATGGGGAACTAGTTGTGAAGAGCAAGAAGATTAGCAGGAGGGGGAAGGAGACAAGAGAGTTGTAGAGGAGGGAAAATATATAATATTCATTCATAAAATATCATCATGAAACCCATTACTATGTATAATTAATATGCTAGTAAAACCATAAAAGTACCTTAATAGTAAAGAAGGTTTTTGATGACCCTTTAGTAGACTGGACAAAGTCCAAAGATTTGGTGAACTTGAAGATACTTAAACATAAAGTAGAAAGTGAAGAAAAATAATGAGAATAAATAGAAAGCCTGTCCAACAACTATATGACAGTTATATAAGACACATACAATGGAAATACCAGAAGACAGAAAGAAAGAAATAAGAGAAAAAAAGTCCCTCTCTCAACAGCCAATGACTGCCTCTAGCTCTACCTCTAGGGGTGGGGGCCTTTGAGATTTTGCCCATTCATGTGGGCACATCAATTGATGTTGTCATTTTTCAGGTGTTGCTTAGGCAACTGAGATTTCCTGGGTGATGCTGTCTCATCCTATCCAGTAGAGGCTCTCACAGCAGACATCCTGGTCCTCTGACCCTTACAATCTTTCAGCCCCTCTTCCTTGACATTCCCTGAGCCTTAGGTGTGGTGGCTGTCTTGTAGATGTATCGATTGAGCTGGGCCACCCACCGTCAGCTGTTTGCTACACTTTGGCCAGTTGTGGATTTCTGTAATGGTCTCCATCTGCCGCAAGAAGAAGCCTCTTTGGTGAGCAGGGAGAACTGCACTTACCGTGGGTATAAGGGATAAGTATTTAGAATACAGCTAGGAATTATGCTAGTTTAGGGAGGTGGCAGCATGAACTGTGATTTTAATATGGAAGCTCAAATCAGGAGTTTCTTGAAGGAAGAAATCTGACCTTATGCATCTTTTCATCTCTTGTATTTAATAGTATTTAGTATATAAGACCCACAAATTCTTAAGAAATAAAGTAAATGCATTTCAGATGAGCTAACAAAAATCATTGTGAAATTGACACAGAGAAATCTTAATTTTTTTTCGTTAAGAATAAATATATCTCTAAAATTGAAATTAATACGGCCTTACCCGAGACAAGGTTGAAGCTGGGTGGACCAAATGAAGGATGGATAAAGAATGAAAGGGCGGTGACCCCCATATGTGGGAAAAGGCATCACTCTGGAGAAGTCTTCTTTTACCTATTCTTTATCCTTTACTTTCAGTGGCTCTTTCAACAAGTCTGCCTGCAGAGTCCTTGATAATACAGCCCTGGGCTATGCTAAATAAAGGAACAATTATAAACTCCAATAAAGGTCTCTCTGACATGCCATGTTCTCGCAGGGCTGCAGGTGGAGAGGGAGATGGGGAAATATCCTGCTTACATTTTTCTCGTTGCCTCTTTTTGCCCATTGTGTGCTTTACCATCATTCATCAGAGTAATGTCATACATAGGCTTTCCCTAAAATAGCCGAGAAGTAGCATTGTCTATCACTTACCGCTGTCAGCAAGTCAATTTGGAACTCACTGTCGTCTTCTAGGTCAAAAAGAATTGCTAATATTTTTAGAGGACATGATGGATTGCATTTAGGATCCTCACAAAAGGTGACCAAAATAAAACATAAACATTATTTTGTGTCTGAATTGGCCGGAAGAAGAATAGGAAAGCCTAGATGACATTTCTCACTCAACCTTATTTGCCATTTACTTTGAAAGAGGGGACAGAGGGCAATGAGGATAAATTCTAAGCCATCACTTAAATCATACCCATGGGCACTTGTTATTCATATGACATTGCACCATGCCACTTGATAAAATTTCAAATGCACTTTCTTTCACTGTGTCTGATTTAAGGTTCTTTGCTCCAGTCTCCTGCAGGGATTGCCCACTCTTCACGCCTACATTTTTAAAGGAGCATGAAGTTGACAAACATTTTACAGATTTTGTTTTTTAAATCACAGAGAAAAGAAAACTGGTGTTTTGTGCAATCAGTTTCCTCATCCATCACCCAAAGCATTTTTCTGACTTTCTGATATAATTCCAGATGGCGCCTGGGCTACTGACTGCATTCAATGGCATCCTAGCTCAGGCCACATTCAGTAGTTGGTCTTTAACACATCACCTCAAATGTACCTAGTTAATTTCTGTGCTTTAGTGCCCACTCTCCTAGCACAATAGTTTCTAAACTGATGACCAAAGAACACTCATGAGGCCAGTAGAATGCTAAGGAACATACTTAAAATTGCAAAGTACCTCTCACCTAGCTTCATCACAGAACTCCTGTCTTTGTTGGCTTTTTATACCAAAGTTAGTCTAAAAGTCATGAATTAAAAAATCCCAGGTTGGAGTTCAGTTGAAGAGAGGGAGGAGGAATTATAGGAGCAAGGGGGCAGCGGGGTCAAAATCATGATGGGAAAAACCACAGAGACAGCTGTTCTGAGCTAGTGGGAGCTCAGGGACTCTGGACTGACAGCTGGGGAACCTGCATGAGACTGAACAAGGCCCTCTGAATGTGAGCGACAGTTGTGTGACTTAATCTGTTTGTGGGGCTCCTGNCAATGGGATCAGGACTTATCCTAGGTACATGAACTGGGTTTTTGGAGCCCATTCCCTATGGTGGGATAACTTGCTCACCCTTGATGCACAGGGGAGGGCCTTGGTCCTGCCTCAACTTTGTATGCCAGCCTGTATTGACTCCCCAAGGGAGGAGGCCTTACCCACTCTGAGAAGTGGATGGAGGGGTAGGACGGGGGGAGGTGGGAGGAGAAGGAGAATGGAAGGAAGGGGGAACTGTGGTNGGTATGTAAAATGAAAAAAAAATTAATTAAAAAAAAAAGAAACCCCAGGTTTTTGAACTTGGGAAACCATTGCTCTAATCCATTTAAAACAGGACATGAATAAAATCATAGAAACAGAACTGGAAAGGATTTAAGAGACAGTTAAAGACAATCATCTGATGACATGGATGAGAACGTTGAGGTGGGTAGAAATAAAAAATGCCTAGAAGCACATGGGGATTTTCAGATGGAGATCTATTGATTTACATTTCGGCATTCTTAATGTTCTATGACATTTAATGAAGGTTGAAAATAGTATACCTTTCCACCAGCTCTGTGTTAACAAATGAGGCAGCATCAATGCCACTGTCACCGCCACAGGGTTTACAAGGTACCAACGCTACCCTTCAGCATGGTCTCGACCTCTCCTTGGTACTGCTTCTTTCAGTTATAACTTAAATATTTTAGTAAGTATTAAAACATATTAGTTCCACTAACCTTTCCATTCTTCATTCCTCTATTCATTCCATTAAGGATAATAAGCTAATGCCAGGAGCTTATAAAGATGATATACTTTTTTTGCAACATGAATACTACATTAAATCTGTCTAATTCCCAAACACTCTAAGTCTGGAGGCCAGGAGCCTGGTGTAATGAAACATAAAGAGGGCTCGTGTTCCAGATCCTCAGTTTAGGGGCGCACTGAACTAGGTAGCAGATGGATACATAGCATAGGGCTTCTAAGAACAAACTCTTGGCACTTCCAAAAGGAATTTGGATTACAAAGAGCCGATTTCTGTCTACATTTTGCTAGGAAAACCTGGATAATTATTTTGTTCGATTAAGTTGCACACTGATGTCATTTTTTCTTTGTCATAAGTGGCTTATATGTCTTCAGACTTCACTTCTGGACTCTTCTTACTTTCTAGCATGGCATCAAATTACAGGAAAACGGTGACATTAAGGACATTCTCTGTATTGACTCTAACTGCCTTTCCTTTTATGTCTTTACCAGCTCCATACCAATTCCTCAATTCCTCGGCTTTTAGGAGGTATCTCATGTTCCAAACTACAACTGTGCACCATTTCCTAATGCTCCTACTCCATGTCCACCCACGAGTGATGGATTCCGAGACATCCAGTGGTTGCGGACCAGGTGAAGGAGCCCTGAATCAGTCAGCTCACAGAGCCCCCACTGGGTACTATAGATGGGGCAGCATCAGTGCCACTGTCCCCTCTGCAGGGTTGTACAG
>LZPO01067050.1:0-10688 GCA_001675575.1 Neotoma lepida
GAGATCTTCTTCAAATTCTTTCTTCAAAGTCTTAAAGTTTTTATTATGTTATACAAGTCTTTCCCTTGCTTGGTTAGAATTGTCCATATATACATATATGTGTATATGTATATGTATATATATGTGTGTGTGTGTGTGTGTGCTACTGTGAAAGGTACTATTTCCCTGATTCCTTTCTCATTCCTTTTGTCATTTGTGTTAGAAAGACTACTGATTTCTGTGTGTTAATTTTGTATCCTGATACATTTTTGAGAGTATTTCTCATCTGTAGAAGTTTCCTGGTGGATTTTTAAAAACCTTTTATATATAAAACTATATTATCTGCAAATAAAAATATTTTGACTTCTTCTTTCCCTAAATTTTTCATTTCCAGTTTTATTTCAGTTTGAGTTTTCTTTATTTCTACTTTCATGTCTTGAATGTTTTCATTATTTCATTCCACTGTGTATTTTCATGACCTTCATTAGGTGATTTATTCACATCCTCTTTAAGGTCCTTGAACATATTCATAATAGCTGTTTTGAAGTCCTTGTCTTATACTTCATTTCCCAGGACCTACTGTAGCAATGTTACTGGGCTCTGGTGGAAGCATATGTCTTAGATCTTCTTGTGTTTTGCACTAGTATCTCAGCATCTGGAGTTGGGATGATTGAGGTCATTCTAGGTGCTGATGTTTGGTCTTGTCTTTGAACTGGTGTTCCGATCCTTGGTTTCTGCTGCCTTCTCTGGATCTTAGGAAAGTGTTGTGGCTGTGGGTTCTCTGCAGAGAGTGCTTCTGCAGGTCCTCGGTGGCAGAGAGGAGTAGAGAGAAGTACAAGATACGTTTGAGAATGCTGTGGGAAAGAGATGGGGGACCCTGTCCATATCAAGAGGCAGGCTCCCCAGGGAGTGGAAGTGTGGGTAGAGGAGGGACTCCTGCAGGTAGGACAGAGCAAGTGTCTGGAGAGGCAGGCTTGACAGGGTGGGGTGGAAGGGAGGGTCCTTGCAAGCAGGCTGCTGCAGGGCTGGGTGACAAGGCTAATGAAGGACAGGCCGCCTGCTTGAGTCCTGGGTGTGACCTCTGGGGTCCAGGTAGCAAGTGTTTCTAGTGGCTAGAAGGTGATATGCTGGTGTTTCTCTTTTTGCTTTAACCTATTTGCCTCTTTGTAAATTTAAAATGCTCTTTTTTATAGGCAGCATATAGTCACATCTTGCTTTTTTTATCTAGTTTAATTTTCCTGTTTTTGGTGTTATATAAGTTTTTAAGTCTTATATTTGTATCTAATGAAATTAAGTTAAGTTTAAATTTCAACTTATTTTTCATTTTTTGTTTGTTTTCTTTTTTAAAAAAATCTTTTTCTTTCCCTTATTCTTTTGGGTTAAATTTTCCATGTTATTTTCCTCATTTTATTTGTTGTGTACATGCATGCATGCATGAATGTATGTGTGTTGCTCAGGGTGTGTGCTTTCATGCATACATGCATGTTTGTTGCTTAGGCTTTATATATAATCTTTTATTTATTGCAGCTTACCTCCAATTTTATAGCATTTCACAAAGAACCTTAGGAACATCTCAACTTCTGCTTCTACCTTTGTACTATTGTTGCCTTGTGTTTTCCTTCCCATTTGTTATAAAATTCCAAAATATACTGTTAGTATTTTTAGCTTAGTGTTCTACTTTCTAAGCCAGATGTAAGGTGGCGAGGGAGGAGACCATCATCATATTTATTGTGGTTGTGAGCAGTGTTTCTTGCCTTCATGTGGTAGGTGCCACACTCCCCTTGTGGCAGTACATGTCTTTCTCACTTGTTATTGGTGATGTACTTCATTGTTCCGGAACTCCTTTTGTTGTGCATCTGAAATACCAGTAACCTTAACTTTTCCAAGCTATTTTTTGTAGGCAGATTTTTCTGTACTACCAGCCAGCTCCCAAATCATGACACAGATTTTTATTAATTATGAAAGCTCAGCTGATAGCTCAGACTTGTCCCACCAGCTCCTATAACTTGTTAACCCATCTATTCATCTACATATTGCCATGTGACTTGTGGCATTTACCTGTTGTCCTGTATGTCTTGCTCCCTCTATTTCTGACTGTCCCACCTATACCTCCTGCCTAGCTAATGGCCGTTTAGCTTTTTATTAAACCAGTGAGAAGGTGCCTTGGCACAGACACATCTTCACAGTGTACAAAAAAAATTATTCCACAGCATTTACCCCCTTTTTGTCTGAATAAAAAGGAAAGGTTTTAACTCTTAACACAGTAAAACTATATATAATAAGAACAATTGTCAAGTAAGAATTACATTCATAATGTCCAGTCCATTTTTATTTTGTATTTTGGGAAAAAAATTACTCTATTATTTATCCTATCTTGGTGAGTCTAAAGTTCTGTACCTAATTTACCTTTTATCGTAACTAAGGAAAACTATAGCTATAACTATCTAATCTTCAACTCCATCAAAGACCCCAGAAGGATATAATATAACCTGAGTAAACAGGAAGTGCAGTACAAGCCACTTCTAAAACGACAGAGACATCTGGCTGCCTGGACAGTCACCGAAAGTTTCTCTGCAACGATAGGGCAACCATCTTCGGGCTATAGGCCTGTAATATCTGATAGACTTTTCTGTGAAGCAGGAATTTTTGAAAGACTGCCCTACCCTGTCTTGGCAAAGTTTGGCAGTCACTTTTGTGTCTTGCTGGTCCAGTTTGGACAGCATGCTGTTAGTAGTGGAGACAAGGGCAGTTTTTTGCCCAAATGGCTAGCTTTTGCCATAAAGAAAGTAAATGCCATATGGAGGTTCTTCAATGCCCATCATCCTTTTTTGAAGTAAATTGGTGCTGCCAGGAGCAGATGGGTCTCGCTGTCATGAAAAGCTTTATGTTATTAAAACATCTTAAATGCCATATTCTATAGGTCTTTGAAGTCTTTGAAGATCACCTATCTATTTAAAATATATCTCTGTATGATCTTGAAAACATACCTAACATGACTATAAGTTTGATTGTTGTAGATGACTATTAACTTGTATTTCTTTACTATCCTAAATAGCTTTTAAGGACTGAAACTTTATATTACATTTTTTAAAGATTGATTTATTCTCATATATTTTATATATACATCAGAATAAGGAATCTGATCCCATTACAGATGGTTGTGAGCCATCACGTGGTTGCTGGGAATTGAACTCAGGACCTCTGGAAGATCAGTCAATGCTCTTAACCACTGAGCCATCTCTCCAGTCTGTATTACATTTTTAAATGAGCTGTATAAGTACAATACCTTAAATAAGAATAGGGACATATATACAGTATAACAAAATAACTTTAAGTTTATGTCAATATACCAAAATCTATACCAATGTAAAATATTTGAGACTAGTAGTTGTTCAAAAATAGACTCAACAATCCACCCTTTTATCCCATCATTTTTATACTACATCTCCCTTTTTCCATTCAGAAAGAGATCCTTGAATATAACTCCTTTGTTTAGCTTTTTTCCTGACCATGACCAATAACAGTTTGTAACCAACCCCCCTAAATGATGACAAACATCTATAACCCATCGAATGACCAAAAATCACCCACCCCACTTCTTGGGAATGTGGGTGTTGTGTTCTCTAGACCGCTTCCTGTTGTCTGGGTATGCTGGCATCTTTAGGAGACCCTGGGGTAATTGGAATAATGTTCAAGTCCCCTGGGGTAATTGGAATAATGTTCAAGTCCTGAGAGACTTGTTATTTGTTGTCCAGTCTCTGTGCAATGGGAAAGTGTAAGGCTTATCTGAAGTCCTGAGTACTCTGTGAGGCTGGACCATCTCAGTCAGCAGCCTTGAAGTTGTTCTGGATGCAGAACTCTGAGGAAACTGCAACAGAGGCACTCTCAGAGGCTGGATCACCTGGGCCACCCATTTTCATTGATATCTGGTCCCCTTGTTCTGAAAACACATAAACTTTCAAAGGTAACGTACAAGTGTGAGATGTGCAGTGTTCACAAGTCAGTTAAAGATGATTTTTTGTTTTATGTTTGAGCAGGTAAAAGACATCTGTCAACTTTATAAGTCCATTTGCACTGTATAATCAAACTGTAACATAAGTCTCTATCCATGCCATGTGAAAGGATGGCATGTAATAATAAGACATGAGGACTCTGTAGCCAACAAGATTTATCATATCTCATCTCATCTCAGAGCTGTTCACCTGTCAAGGGATCAGCTTACGTGTCACCTGTCCTGTAGTCTTTTTGGAGTCTTCCCCCATGTCTATAGCCAAGATACTCAGGAGGTCTCTCCTGGTCAAATCTAATCTCTATTAACTTAGAAGGAATCTACAGCCTTTTGTTTAACTTCTTTCCAAATGTAACACATTGTCCAACTTCCATTTTGAAGTTAAGACATTTTTAAAATATATAGGTTGGTTTAATTTAGCAGTTTCCATAATCCAGTGTCTCTTAGCTATTGTTTTTTGTTCATTTGCATTTAAAAATTTCAAAGTTAACCAGACGCCATATAGGATCCAGACTCCCTGTGTATTTTCCATCCCTTCGTGACTTATTTTTTTATTACTTTACTTTCTTTAAAGACTTTACTTTGTTACTTTTAAATTGTTTTTTTTCTATGACTGTCTATACTCATTTTTTTTCCTTAAGCCTACACACATTGTTAAACCCACTCTAACCTGCTTAGAGTTTTTTCTGTCTGGATCTGCTTTACTGAGTATCTGTAACCTTTTCTGTCTGCATGAGCAAAACCTTAACCCTGCCATGCAACTTAGTTCATGGCGCACTGGCAGCTCAAGCACGCTGGCACCTGCCAGGAGACTTGTCTCTGTACCGCAGCTGGCATGAGAGACATGAGATTAAGAAGCTGTGCTTGCCTCCCTTTTTATATGTTTAGAACCTTTTTTTAAGCTTTCTCAAGTCTTATGTGGATCTACATGGCCAGACGTTAGGCGCCATACGTAGGTGGATTTTTCTGTCCCTCCTGCCAGCTCCCAAATCACAACATGGAGACTTCTTATTAGTTATGAAAGGTCGGCCATAGCCTTGTTCCTAACTCACACTTACAACTTAAATTAGCCCGTATCTTTTAATCTATGTTCTTTGTGTGGCTCAATTACCTTGACTCTATACTCCTTACATTGCTTCCTCTCCATTTGGCTGATGACTCCACCTTCTTCTTTCCAGCATTCTCTTTGCCCCGAAAATCCTGCCTAACTGTTGGCCATTCAGCTTTTTATGAAGCCATTCCGAGTGACACATCTTCACAGTGTATAAAAAGATTATTCCACAACAGTTTTTCACTGGTTTGGGAATCTAGATTGCTTTCTACTTAGTACTTGAAAGACGCTGCTCTGCAGTCATCTGCATTTTTGCCACAAGGAGTCTGCTGAGTTCTGGCTCAGTGTCCCACCCTCCCACCTCCATCCTAGTTTTTAGCAGTTTGATTTTGTTGTGCTTTATTACATTTTTTCCCCTGTTTCTCTTACTAGTAGTTTGTTGAGCTTCTTGTATCCATAGGTTTATAGTTTTCATCAAGTTTGGAATTGTAGCTATAGATGTGTAAACTTCTTATGTCTGTCTTCTTTTCAAGCCCACATTCCCATACATTAAGCTGTTTGACATTACCTCACCACTTTCCTTCCAAGTCCTCTTTCTCCACTCTGTCTTCCTTAGCTGTTTTGTGGAGTTTGTTGGTGGGAGTCTTACCATGTATCTCAGGCTGGCCTTGAACTTTTGATTCTCTNGCTTCAGCCTTTGAAGTGCTAGGATTATATGTATGTTCTGTTGGGCCTGGCTTCTTGGTTTTATTTTGGAGACCTTGTTTCTAGTCCTCCACAGCCAACCCTGTTTCTTCTTCCTGCAGCTCCTGTACTTTCCGAGGAAATATTCAGGGGCAGCACCACTGGCTGATGCTGATCTTTGCTTTTTTCAAACATTTCACATTCTTTATCCCCTCCCCGTGTTTTGTTCGTCACCCTATTTTGATGTGGAGGTTCTCCTTAATGACTTTTTGTTGTATGCATGTGTAGGTAGGAAGTTATGTTCTAATATTACTTCTCATTCCTCTTACTCTTCATTTTTCATTGCTGTTAAAAATAAAATTGGAGCTGGAAAGATGGATCAGCAGTTAAGAGCACATAAATTTCTCTTGTAGATGATTCAGGCTCAGTTCCCACTCTAGCTTCCAGCACCCATGTCAGGACATTCAGGCTGCCTGCAACTGCAGTTTGAGGGAGTTGATGCAGCCTCTAGCCTTGCAGCCATCTGCACTCATGTGCACACACACCCCCAAACCCTCCCCCCTACATACACAATTAAAAGAGAATCTTTTTAAAAATTAATAAATATGGTCTGGAGAGATGATTCCACAGTTAAGAGCACATGCTATTGTTGCAGAGGACCTAGGTTCAATTCTAGCACCCACATGGCAGCTCATACCACCTATAATTCCAGATTAATTGCCCTCCTCTGGACTCCACAGGTAACAGGCATACACATGGTTCACATACATACAGGTAGGCAAAACATTCACACCTGTAAAATTTAAAAATAAATAAGTGATTTTAAAAATACTAAAATCAGAAGAGAAGGATAAGAGAAGGCAGCAAAAATCAGCTGATGCAAACCAACTGGCGTCTGTTAACCCAAATCTTTCAGGAGGCAAGAAGAGACAAACCAGAGCATTCATTTAAAAAAAGGAAAGAGTTGGGCATAGGGAAGAAAAGATGAATGGGCACATCACAAAAGTATTCTTACTCCACAGGCTATGTGTCGCAGCACTGTCTGTGAATAACTTCCGTGACAACCGGGAGGCCCTCTATGGTGTGTTTGATGGAGACCGGAATGTGGAGGTGCCCTACCTTCTCCAGTGCACCATGAGTGACATTTTGGCTGAAGAGCTTCAGAAAACGAAAAACGAAGATGAATACATGGTCAACACATTCATAGTCATGCAAAGGTAAAGAATTTCTTCTAATTCTTTTTATTTTATTTATTATTTGCTCATTCTGAGACATAGTCTCACTGTGTAGCCAGGCTGGCCGTGCACTTCGGACCCTCCTGCCCTGGCTTCTTGAGTCCTGGGGTTATAGTTTGTGTCACTGGGTCTGCTTTCTTGCACTTGTTAGAAAAGTTTGCTCAGGAATCTTGGTGTCCTTTTGGCTGACTGCTGTAGCTGCATTCAGGCAAGTGATTGGCTATGGTTCAGTTTGAGATGCATTGATAGTCATCCTTAAGTCATTGGTTTCTCAGAGAACTGGGCCTTACTGGCCTCTGTTGAGTCCATATTTTCATCATTTGTAACACCCAGCCTCCCCAAAACTGCAGGCTCCTCAGACCTCCTCAGATGGTGTATGGACTTCTCTCAGGAATGGATTGTTTCTATCCCAGTTTGTTGATCAATAGGAAATGCTTTCACTGGTTTGAAACTGAGCAGGTCAAATTGAAGGCTAATTTTAGAACATTCCTTGTATGATCTCCTCTTCTCCTTATTCAGTGGGGAAGCAAGTGTTACAGACTCCAAGGCTGCTGCCTGTCATTACACCTGCACCAGAGCTTTGGGTCACTGCAAGAACCTAAGCATACTACTTGAACGCTTAGAGACAAATGTTGTAAGGCTCCTTCAGTTGAAGAATTTGTTGTCATCTTGAGGGCTTTATAGAGTGTCAGGGAATTGCCTCAGTGTGAGCAGTGCCCTGCAGACCCCCGCTCTGACAGGATCTATGGTGACAAATGTTTTAGTGCTTCGAGGTTATAGCAGCATTAATGCCCTCTCTTCCTCTTCCCATAGATAGTCTGACAGAGATAATGGCTTTGTAACCTAGACAGGCAGTGTCTGCTATGGAATGATGTCCCTAGCAGCCTTCTCAGCTGAGTCTGCCTCACATAGAGCTGTAGCAGGCAGGTTTCTTGCTGTTGCTTCCAGTGTACCCCTGTCTGCCAGATTCCTAGTGGGTGCAGACAGTAGTTGAGCACAGTGGTAAAAGTTAACAGTCATTGTTCTAATTACCTTACATGTTCTGAATTTTTCCCAGTGGGTTGTGCATTGCTACTCTTCCTGTCTTGCTTGTAAAACCAAAATACATACAAATGAAGCAAAGTGCCCTAAGGCTCAATAGGCTGTGCAGGCAGGATCTTGGCCCTCCAGCCCTGAGGGCCCTATGGACGCTCCAGCCACCAGACACAGCGACTTTTCAGACACCACCCTGTCTCAGAAGACAGGAAACATGTCATACACAGGCAAACATATGTGCACACATACAACATGTACCATGTGCGCACGTGTACATGCACATGCATACCCTACACATACCTCTCTAGCAGACTCTAGTTACAGAAGCCCCTCCTTAGGAGTCTTTGTGTATTTGAAAGTAGTGCACCAGTCAGATCTGGCCATGGACATCTAGAAGCTGGAATTTAGGAATCTGTATACGAGGCTCACTGGCAGGGGCTTCTTTGTGACTTTTGTCTATTAGTTAACAGGGTATAGGACCAATGAGCACTTTAGTCTTTAGAGTATCTGCCTGTTCTTTGTGCCTAGTTGTCAAGTACATGTGGCTAGGCTGTTCCCAGGTATTTAACTTAGTGCTTCAGGGTCTTTTCTGACCACATTAGGTAAGAGGCAGTTTTTTGTTTGGTTTGGTTTTTTTTTATAACTGTCAAGGCTCATTACTCTGTGATCAGAGTTCTTTGCTCTTTATTATGGTCAGTATGTATAGGTGCTTCAAATATTCAATAAGTGCATGGGTTAATGGACAAATGGAAGGATAAACCAAAAACACTTGGTAGTTGATACCAGAACGCTGTCCCTTTACATTTTATAGAATAAATAGTGCAGATCGAGAAAGTCTTGGNCGCACAGGACAAGAATCCAGCAGTGAGCATCCTTCGGAAGGATAGTAGTTAGGGTTAGCCTGCAGCGCCTGCCTGGACAGCCTGTGTTTGTTCCTATTCTGATTTATGTAGGATAGAGAGGATTTGAAGAAGTGGATGGGGAGAGAAGCAGCACTTTCTTGATGTTTGGAATGTCCTGCTGGGGCCGTATAACTGACATAGGGTACCCGGCAGGACACGTCAGGCCAGGACTAGCAATGTGGCTTTTAATAAAAGGTAACATTTCCCCACATGAGCAGATACCTCTCTATGTGAATGTGTGTGGTGTCAGATTCCAGGGACCTTTTTCTTGTGAGAAGGCGAGTGGCTTTGGTGAAGAGGGCTGAGTCTAATCACTGGCCCTGTGCAGTGGTGCCATCTTTTTTTTTTTTTTAATGGACAGAATTTGCTGAGGCATTTGAATGTTCACTCTTCTCTTTGGGTCCAGGAAACTGGGAACTGCTGGGCAGAAACTTGGTGGTGCTGCTGTCCTATGCCACATCAAGCATGATCCTGTGGACCTTGGAGGATCCTTTACTTTGACCTCTGCTAATGTTGGCAAGTGCCAAACGGTTCTCTGTCGAAATGGGAAGCCACTGCCTCTGTCCAGATCATACATCATGAGCTGTGAAGAAGAGCTGAAGAGAATTAAGCAGCACAAGGCCATCATCACTGAGGTGAGGAGGTTTTCCTCAGACAGCAGGGTGAGCAGGGCCCTCTGGTGGAGGCGCCTCAAGAAACATTTGTCTTCAGAGGAAGCTTTGGATTTCAAAATTAGAATTCCAAATCCATAATATTACAAAGTAAATTCTTTGGTGCTGTCTATAGATTATTGTAGAATATCCCTATAGTTTATTATAGAATAACAAGGCATTCATCAGTGGCCATGGAAGCAGGAATGCTTGGTGAGTACTGTCCCAGTGGCTCTCCAAAGGCACTCACTGGTTAGGTAGTTGAGAGCTCGACTCTTGCAGTCACATGGCTGGTTTTGTATCTCAGCTTGACCACTTGCAGGATATGATCTTTAAACCCTCATAAGTCTTTGTTTTCCCTCGTGCAAAGTGGGAGTCATAGATACCTGCCTTACTTCACATAAACTGTAGTGTCTGTGTCAGTATAACTGTTTCTCTTTTGCCAGTTGAGTTTTCAGGGGGCAGGAGGCAAAGTACAAGGCCTAGAGTTGTATTTGATCATCAAAACGTGGGTACTATTGCCACATAGAGAATAGAAGCTAAGTATATGGCTAAACAGCTTACAGTGTGGACACAGTCCCACAACAAAGACTTATCTGGTCCCAAATGATAATAGTATTGCTGATGAAAAACCCTAGAATAACAGTGTATCATGATTTATTGTCAGCAAAACTTCCAAAGTAGCTTCTATAGTTCTTTGTTCACTAATTCACCAGCATTTTGGTCACCCACCATTAGCTTGGAAATACCCATATATACACATCTGCACACAAGAACCTAACCTCCTCTTAGTGATCAAACTCCTAGAACAATGCACAGTTTGAGGTTGAGGGGTGAATGCTAGTGTCCAGAAGAGAAAAGGAGGCTGTGTTGAGCACCCAAGAAAGACACCAGTGTGCTATGAGATCATGAGAGTGAGTCTATGTATAAACTTAGTTCCTGTCTGTGCCAGCCACTGAGGATTAAAGTGGCTGATGAACACTAGTTAGGGAGCAGACAGTCTAATATACAGAATAGAATAAACTAAGTGGCCAGCGTCACCGGGCAGTGGTGGCGCACGCCTTTAATCCCAGCACTCGGGAGGCAGAGGCAGGCGGATCTCTGTGAGTTCGAGGCCAGCCTGGGCTACCGAGTGAGTTCCAG